>JALPQD010000145.1:5047711-5071718 GCA_023101885.1 Typhlomys cinereus
AAGGATATGATCTCAGTGGTGAGGCTGTGATGTCACAGTGAGTCTATGTTGTCACAAGTGATGCTATGATATCACAGTGAGGCTGAGATGTCAGTGGAGCATGACTATGACATCACAGTGAGGATGTGATTGCTTGTTAGGCTGTGATATCAGAATGAGGCTGTCATGTCACTGGTGAGGCTGTGATACCACTGTTACGTGTTGATGTCACAGTATGGCTGTGGTGACACCATGACTAAGTGATGTAAAAGAGTGTTGGTGATGTCACAGTGGAGGCTATAAGGGCACTGTGAGACTGCCATGTCAGTGGGAAGGCTGATGTCACATTGAGGCTATGATGTCACAGTGAGACTATGACAGAGTTGTGTATGTGAGGTCATCATGAATCTATTATGTCAGTGGCAAGGCTGATGTCACAGAGAGTGTGTGATGTCACAGTGAAGCTGTGAAGTTACTATCAGCAGGTAAGGTCATAGTGAGGTTGTAAGGATAGAATGTGACTATGATGTCACAGTGAAGCTCTGATGACACAGTGATGTTGTGATGTCACTGGAGAGGTTTTGATGGCACAGTGAGGCTGTGATATTAGTGGTGAGGCAGATGTCACAATGAGGCTATGATGTCACTGGTGAAGAATGTCATGATAAGGCTGGAATGTCAGTGGTGAGAAAGAGGTCATAGTGATTCTATGATGTCACTGGTGAGGCTATGATGTTAGTGGTGATCCCATTACATGACAGTGACACTGCTGAGTCTGTGATGTGAAAGGTTGGGTGTCACTGATGTGACAGTGATGTCAGTGTTCTAACTAATGTCATTGGCCTTTCTGATGTCAAAGGAAGCTGTGATATCAGTGTTAAGACTGATGCCACAATGAAGCTATGATGGAACATGTGAGCCTGTGGTGTCAGTTAGCAGTTATGAGGTCACTATGAATCTATGATTTCACCTTGAGGCTTTGATGTCATCGTGTGTCTATGGTGTCACCATAAGCCCATGATGTCACAGGGAGTTCATGATCTTACAGTGGAGGCTATGAGGTCACAGTGAGACTGTGATATCAGTGAGGCTATGATGTCAGTGGTGATGTTGTGACATTGCATAAAGGCTATGATGTCGCAGTGAGGCTATGTCAGGGGTGTGTATGTGATGTCATCATGAGGCTATTATGTCAGTGGCACAGCTGATATCACTGAGGGTTTGTGATATCACAATGAGGATGTGATGGAACTGTCAGGATGTAATGTCACAAAGAGCCTGTGAGGACCCAGGGTGGCTACGCTGTCACAGTGAGACTCTGATGACACAGTGATGTGTTGTCACTGGAGAAGTTTTGATGACACAGTGAGTCTGTGATGTTAGTGAAGTTGCGATGTCACAATAAGACTGGAATATCAGTGGTGAGAAAGATGTCATAGTGAGTCTATGATGTCATTGGTTGTTGCCCAATCCCCATAGAGACCACTGGGAAAAGTACAGGAATGTGGCAGAGTTCTCTGGGCCCCAAGCGAGGGAGCAAGCAGGTGAGAGGTCACCACCCAGACTCCAGGAGTCAGGTGAGAAGGAGCAGGCAGAGGACGAGTTTGCTGAAGACTCACTATTGAGTGGCCCCTTACTAACACCAATGCCAGTAAATCTGGCCTTTAACAATTCCTGCCATCGTGGGTCTAGGCTATGCAATTCTTCCATCATTTCTGCTGCTGCCACTGCTCCATGCTCTCCTGTCTAGGGGCCCCAACCCATGGCAATAGGTTTCCACTTGGCTAACATTTTCCATTGTCTTTCTATCTCTTCTCTCTGTGAATTTATCCTTTCCTGTTGTTTGATAAGGTTTTGGAAAGCAATTAGTCATTTCCTCAGTGGAGGACCCTTAAGGCTTGCTATGATGCTGAGGAGGATGGGAACAAAGGAGGCAGGAGGCATATGGCCTTCCTGGACTTCCCTCTTATAGGCCAGGAAGAGCACTCCCATCCAAATCTGTGGGTCCCAGACATTTTCTGGGGAAATCCAAGGAGCTAAGATTAAAGATTCCTCCCAAAACTCTTCTAAGTCCTTTGGTTTCACTTTGATCCTTCTTAAGTCTGGTAGAGCCTTAAGGGCAGTCAGCTGGGGTGCCTTCTGATGGGGCAGTAAATTACCAATTACGGAGAGGAAAGGTTCCTTAATGGAGTGGAGATAACTAGGAGATGAGCGGCAAAGGCGAAAGAGTGCAGAAAATAAAATGCAACGACTAGAACCAAGGTGAAAGTGAAAACAACTCTTAAAAGGGTAACCAACATCCAGGGAGAGACCTAGTGCAGTATATATGAAGAGGTGTTTTGGATCTAAGTATCCTGTGCTTAGCAAAGGACTTCAGGGGTTCATTACTCCCCTGGGCCACTGATGAAGGGGTAATATCACAATAAGGCTCCCTGGGTCAGAATTGACAGACTGATCACTTTTTCTCAACTCCGTGGTTGTTGGTGCATGGCTATTCTTAGTTGGTAGAGTGATTTGTCTGGTTAATTCCCATAATGAAGGAGACTCTGGTGTTCCAACATGGAGTGGTGCCACCTTTGGTATAGATGAGACACACACTCTGGTAAAGTTCAGTGAGCAGCCCCTTAGGTTTCGTGTTCCTGTGCTTACAGTGCCTGAAGTTGAGCAGGTGGCCCCTCCTCTTCCACTTTCCCTGTTTGTTCATCGTTGTGCTCTTAAGGTTAGGAACACATAAATATCATAACGCATAACACATCACCACTATGATTTCAGTGGTAAACCTGTAACCAGTAACTCTGGTGAGGCTGTGATGTCAAAGGTTGTGTTGTCACTGCTGTGGCAGTGATGTCAGTGCTCTGACTAAGGTCAGTGGTGATAATGATGTTACAGGTGAGGCTATGCTGTCACTGGTGAGGCCATGATGTTACACTGAGGCTGTGATGTCCCTGAGAAGCATGATGTCACAGTAAGACTGTGATGTCAATAGCAAGACTGATGTCATAATGAGGCTATGATGTATCAGTTGGGCCTGTGGTGTCAGTGGGCAGGCTGTGAGGTCACTGTGGGGGTGTGATGTCACAGTGAGACTCTGATGTCAGGGTTGGTTCTATGAGATGTCAGTGAGCCTGTGATATCAGGGGTGATGCTTGGATTTCACAGTGAGGTTGGGATGTCAGTAGTGGGGCTGTGCAGTCACACTAAGGCTGTGATGAAAGAGGAGAGGCTGTGATGTCAGTGTGAGCCTATCATATCAGTGGTTACACTGTGTTGTCACCAGAAGGCTGTGCTGGCACAGCATGGCTGTGATGTCACAGTGAGGCTGTGATGTTAGTGGTGAGGCTCATCTCACAATGAGATTGTTATGTCACTGGTGAAGGGGTAATATCACAATAAGGCTGGAATGTCAGTGATGAGAAACATATCATAGTGAGCCTATGATGTCACTGGTGAGGTTATGATGTCAGTGGTGAACCTTATTACATGACAGTCACACTGCTGAGGCTGTGATGTCAAAGGTTGTGTTGTCACTGGTGTGGCAGTGATGTCAGTGTTCTGACTAATATCCGTGGTGATGCTGATGTAACAGGTGAGGATGTTCTGTCACTGATGAGGCAGTGATGCCACAGTGAGGTTGTGATGTCACTGTGGGTTGTCATGTCTCTGTGAGTTGATGTCACAGTGGAGGCTGTGATGTCAGTAGCAAGACTGATGTAATAATGAGGCTGTGGTGTATCAGGTGAGCCTGTGGTGTCACTTATTGGGCTGTGAGGTCACTGTGAAGGGGTGATGTCACAGTGAGGCTCTGATTTCAGGGCTGATTCTAAGAGATGTCAGTGGCCCTGTGACATTCAGAGTGATGGTGGATTTCACAGTGAGGTTAGGATGTCAGTGGTGGGCTGTGCAGTCACACTGAGGCTTTGATGAAAGAAGAGAGGCTGTATATCAATGTGAGCCTGTCATATCAGTGGTGAGGCTGTGTTGTTAAAATGAGCCTGTGCTGGCACAGTGTTGCTGTGATGTCACAATGAAGTTGTGATGTCACAGTGAGGTTGTGATGTCAGTAAATGACTGTGGCTTTCACAGGAAGACTGTGTCATTGTTGTGGCTGTATTGTCACTGGCTGAGGCTGTAATGGCACAGTGAGTTTATTGTGTCAAACTGAGGCTTGATGTCACTATATGGTTATGATGTGGGAGATGAAGCTTTATGTCACAGTTGATGCTTTGAAGGCATGGTATAGCTGTGATATCAAATGAGGCTGTGATGTCAGAAAGAGGCTGTGATGTTACTGTCAGGTTGTGATGTCATGGAGAAAGTTGTGATGTCACAGTGAGGTTATCTTGTCAATAGCAACACTTTAGTGCCACAGGTAGGCTGTAATGTTTCAGTGAGTCTGTGAAGTCAGTGGTGAGGCTGTGTTCTCTTAGTGAGCTAGGTAGGATGTCAGTGATGAGTGTATGATGCTGCATTGAGGCTATGATTTCAAAAGTGAGCCTGTTATGTCATAGTGAGCCTATGATGAAACAGTGAGACTATACCATTACAGTGAGGCTGTATTGTCAACAAAAACAATGTGATTATCACAGTGAGGCACTGATGTTAGGGAAGTGAGACTATGATATCACAGTGAGGATGTGATTTCAGTGGTTAGGCTGTGATATCAGAATGAATTTTATGTGAGTGATGAGGGTATGATGTCACAATGAGGCTGGCATGTAACTGGTGAGGCTGTGATGCCACCGTGAGGCTTTGATATCACAGTGAGGCTATAACCCCAGATGTGAGGTTATGATGCCACAGTGAATCTGTGTTCTCTAATGATATCATCATGTCATAGTGAGGCTGTATTTTCACTAGTGTGACAGTTATGTCAGTGTTCTGACTAATATCAGTGGCATCCCTGATGTCACAGGAGAGGTTGTAATGTCACTGGTGAGGCTGTAATGTTAGAGTGAGGCTGTAAAGTCAGTAGCAAGACTGATGTCACAATGGATCTATGATGTAACAAATGAGTCTGTGTTATCAGTGGGCAGGCTGTGAGGTCACTGTGAAGCTGAGATGTTGCAGTGAGACTGATGTCAGGGCTGATTTATGAGATGTCAGTGAGGTTGTGACTCAGGGTGATTGTTGGATGTCACAGTGAGATAACAGCCTCGGTGGAATGGCTGTGCAGTCACACTGAGGCTGTGATGTCAGAGGAGATACTGTCATGTCACTGTGAGGTGGTGATGTTACTGTGAAGTTGTGGTACCACAGTGAGCCTGTGATATCAGTGGTGATAAACTATGACATCACAGTTTGGCTGTGATTTCAGTGGTTTGGCTGTGATGTCAGAAGTGAGGCAGATGTCAGTGATGAGGCAGAGATGTCATAGTGAGGCTGGGATGTTACTGGCGAGGCTGTCATATGACTGTGAGCCTGAGATGTCAGTGATGAGGCTGAAGTGTCATTGCGAGGCTAGGAAGGATGTCCATGGGATCACTGATGCTATGATTTCAGAGGTTAGCCTGTTATGTCACAGTGAGGCTGTGATGTCACTGTGAGGCTGTGATGTCACTGTCAGGGTTGTATGTCACTGTGAGCTGTCACGTCACCATGTGGTGATATCACTCTGGAAGCTGTGATGTCACAGTGAGGCTGTGATGCCAATGGCAAGACTGATGCCTGTGAACTCCATGGTGAGGGTGTGGTGTCATAATGAGATAACTTGGGACAGTGTCAGCGATGATATTAAGATGTCACAGTGAAGCTGGGATGATACTGAGGCTGTAATGTGACAGCGAAGCTGTGGTGTCACTGTTGAAGCTGTTACGTGACCATGAGTCAGAGATATCATTGATGAGACTGTGGTGTTACACCCAGAATATGCAGGATGTCCTTGGTGTTACCGATGTTATGATTTCAGAGGTTAGCCTGTAATGTCACAGTGAGGCTGTGATGTCAGAGGTGAAGCTATAATGCCACAGTGAGGCTGTCAAATCACTGTGAAGCTGTGATGTTACTATGAAGCTGTGACATCACAGAGAGGTTGTGATGTCACAATGAGGCTGTAAGTTCGGTGTGGAAGATGACATGTCAGTGGCAAGGGTGATGTCATCATGACGTTATGATGTAACATGTGAGTCTATGATGTAACAGGTTATACTTTGAGGTCACAGTGAGGATGTGATATCTGTGGGAAGATTGATGTCACAATGAGGCAGTGATGAAACATGTGAGGCTATGGTGTCACTGTTTGTGATGTCAGAGGCCGTCACTGCTGAGGTTGGCACGTCACTGTGAGCCTGTGCTATCTGTGGTGAGGCTGTGTTCTCATGGGAAGGACAGGTAGGATGCCAGTTGTGATGCTGTGATGTCACAGTATGGCTGTGACTTCAGTGGTTAGTCTGTGATGTCAGAAGTGAGGATGATGTCAGTGATGAGTCTGAGATGTCACAGTGAGGCTAGGATGTTACTGGTGAGGCTGTGATGCTACAGTGAGGTTGTGATGTCACTGTTGAGGCTGTCATGTGACCATGAGCCTGAGATGTCAGTGATATGGCTGTGGTGTCATAGCAAGGCTGGGTAGGCTGTCCATGATGTCACTGATGCTATACTTTCAGAGGTCAGCGTGTTATGGCACAGTGAGGCTGTGATGTGAGAAGTGAGGATGTGATGTCACAGTGAGGCTATGATGGCAAAAATGAGGTTGTAGTGCCACAGTGAGGTTGCGATACCACTGTGAAGCTGTGATGTCACTATGTGGCTGTGACATCACAGAAAGGTTGTGATGTCACAGTGAGGCAGTGAGGTCACACTGAAAGGTGTGATTTCAGCGGCTAGGCTGTTTTTTCCATGAGGTTATGATGCAACAGGTAAGTCTATGATGTAACAGGTTAGAATATGAGGTCACAGTGACACTGTGAGGTCACTGTCAGGCTATTATATTTGTTGGAAGATTGATGTTACAATGAGGCAGTGATGTAACATGTGAGGCTGTGCTGTCACTCTTTATGATGTCAAAGGCTATGATGTCACTGCTGAGGCTGTCACATCACTGTGAGACTGTGCTATCTGTGGTGAGGCAGTGGTGTCATAGTAAATCTCAGTATTATACCAGGGTAGAGTCTGTGATATCACAGTGATGCTGTGAGGTCAATATGAGGCTGTGATGTCATATTGAGTCTATGATGTCACTGGTGAGGCTATGATGTCTGTGGTGAACCTATTACATGACGGTGACACTGGTGAGGCTGTGAGGAAAAAGGCTGTGGTGTCAATTGTGTGGCAGTGATGTCAGTGTTCTGACTAATGTCTGTGGCATCGCTGATGTCACAGGTTAGGCTGTGCTGTCACTGGTAAGGCTGTGATGTCACACTGAGGCCTTGATGTTACTGTGAGGGTTGTATGTCACTGTGGGCTGTCAGGTCACTGTGATGTGATAACATACTGGAATCTGTCATGTCACAATGAGGTTGTGATGTCAGAAATGAGGTTATAATACCACAGTGAGACTATGATATCACTGTGTAGCTGTGATGTCACTATGAGGCTGTGACATCACAGAGAAGTTTTGATGTCACAGTGAGGCTGTGTTGTTATTGGTGTGGCAGTGATGTCAGTGTTCTAATATCAGTGGCATCCCTCATGTAACAGGTGAGGATGTGCTGTCACTGGTGAGGCTGTGATGTTAAAGTGGGGCTGTGATGTCACTGGTAAGACTGATGCCACATTGAGGCTATGATCTCAGAGGTGAGCCTGTGATATCATAATGAGGCTGTGATGAAACTGTGAGGCTATAACGTCCAAGTGGATGCTGTGGTGTCACAGTTGGGCAATGATTTCAGAGGTGAGCTTGTGATATCACAGTGAGGCTGTCATGTCACAGTGAAGGTATAACCTCAGAAATGAGTCTGTGATGTCATAGTGAGGCTATGTTTTCACCAGCAATGCAAACATATCACAATGAGTCTCTGATGTAAGTGGAATGAGACTGTGACATCACAGTGAGGATGTGATTTCAGTGGTTAGGCTGTGATATCAGAATGAGGCTGATGGGAGATTTGAGCATAGGATGTCACAGTGAGGCTGGCATGTCACTGGTGAGGCTGTGATGCCACCATGAGGCTTTGATGTCACCACGTGTCTGTGCTGTTGTCATGGTTTGAAATGTGTCCCCCACAGTCTCATGTGTTTGGCAAGGTCATGGCATCTTGAGAGGTGGAGCCTTGCTGGAGGAAGGGAGTTACAAGGAGTGGGCTCTGAGGTGGGTTAGTCCCACCCTACCTCCAGGAGACGTCTGCCTTTGCTGCAAGCAGTCTGCAGCTCTCAGCTTCCAAGATGTCTGTGGTGACTTAGCCTCCTCCAGCTTTGGCCAGCCAGCCATGCCGCCTCTGCTTTGAGAGACTATACCTTCCCTCTGGAACTGTAAGCTGAATAAACCTCCCTTAAGTTGCTTGCCTTTGGCTGCTCTCTCATAGAAATAGTTAAGAGTAACTGTTACAGGTGTCACCATGAGGCTGTGATGTTCCAGGGAGTTGGTGATGTCACGGTGGGGGCTGTGATGTCACAGTGAGACTGTGATGTCAATTGCAAGGTTGATGTCACAGTGAAGCTATGATGTCAATGGTGATGCTGTCATATCACATTGAGGCTATGATGTCACAGTGAGGCTATGTCAGAGGTGTTTATGTGATGTCACCATGAGGCTATCATGACAGTAGCAAGACAGATATCACAGTGAGTTTTTGATGTCACATTGAGGCTCTGATGGCACAGTGATGTTGTGATGTCACTGGAGAGTTTTGGATGGCAGTGAGGATATGATGTTAGTGGTGCGGCTGATGTCAAAATGAGGCTGTGTTATCACTGGTGAGGGTATGATTTCAGTGGTGAACATATTAGGTGACAGTGATACTGGTGAGGCTGTTATGTAACAGTGAGGCTGTGATGTCAGTGATAAGCGTGATGCCACAATGAGGGTATGATGGAACATGTAAGCCTCTGATGTCAGTGGGCAGGGTATGAGCTCACTATGAGGCAGTGAAGTTACCGTGAAGTTTTGATTTCACAGTGAGGTTGTAGTATAAGTGGTGATAGACTATGACATCATAGTTCAGCTGAGATTTCAGTGGTTACACTGTAATGTCAGAAGTGATGTTGATGTCAGTGATGAGGCTGAGATGTCACAGTGAGACTGGTATGTTGCTAGTGAGGCTGTGATGCCACAGCGAGGCTGTGGTGTCATGTTGAGGCTAGGCAGGATGTCCGTGGTGTCACTGATTCTATGATTTCAGAGGTTATTCTGTTATGTAACAATGAGGCTGTGATGTCAGAGATGAGGCTGTAATGTCACAGTGAGGCTTTGATGTCAGAGGTGAGGCAGTGATATCACAGTAAGGCTGTGATATTATTGTGAAGCTGTGATGTCATTATGAGGTTGTGATATCATAGAGAGGTTGTGATGCCACTGTGAGGCTTTGACGTAATGGTGTGGCTGTGGTGTCAGCATGAGACCATGATGTTACAGGGATTTGGTGATGTCACGGTGGAGGTCACAATGAGACTGTGATGTGAGTGGCAAGGCTGATGACACAGTGAGGCTGTGATGGCAGATAATGCCACAGTGAAGCTGAGATATCACTATGAAGCTATGATGACACTATTAAGCTGTGGGGTCACTGTGGAAGATGTGTTGTCAGTGGCAAGCCTGATTGCACCATGAGGCTATGATGTATCAGGTGAGTCTATGGTGTAACAGGTTAGACTGTGAGGTCACAGTGAATCTATGAGGTCACAGTGAATCTGTGATATCTGTGATAAGATTAGGTCACAATGAGGCAGTGATATAACATGTGAAGCTGTGGTGTCACTGTTTATGTTGTCAAAAGTTATGATGTCACTGCTGAGGCTGTCACGTCTGTAAGCGTGTGCTAACTGTGGTGAGGCTGTGTTGTCATGGTAAGTCTAGGTAGGATGTGATGTCACCATGAGGCTCTGATGTAACAGTGTAGAAGTGATGTCACAACCAAGCTATGCTGGCACAGTGTGGCAGTGATGTCACGGTGAGGTTGTGAAGTCACAAGGAGGTTGTGATGTCAGTAAATGACTGTGCTTTCACAGGGAGATATGCCATTTATGAGGCTGATATTGACACTGGTGAATGCTCTGTCAAGTGAATTTATATGTGTCAAACTGAATGTCACAGTGAGACTATGATATCAGAGTTGAAGCTTGTAGATCACAGTGTTGCTTTAAATGACAAGCAAGTATGGCTATGATATCACAATGAGACCGTGGGTAAGCACTGTGAGGTTTGGGATGGTCACTGTGAAAATTGTAAATTCATAGTGGATGTTAGTGATGTCAATAGTGACACCTGTGTGTGTAACAGGAGCCCTGTCAACGTTTCTGTGAGCACTGTGAAGTCAGGGTGTGGCTGGTGGGAACATAGTGAGTCTAGTAAGATAGCGGTGGATGAGGGGGATTTCCACAATGCGGCTGTGTTTTTCAGAGGAGCCCTGTGATGGTCCAAGTGAGGCTGTGGGAATAGAACAGTGGGAGGCTATAACGCTCAGAGGGGAGGCTGTGAGGTTTAGTGGTGAGGCATGATATGACGGGAGGGATTGAGGCTGAATGGGTAGGTGTTCACTGAAAAAAGATAAGGGGTGGGGAGAAAAAAAAGAAATAAAGTGTGATGTCTCAAGTGAGAGGCTGGAATTCCCGAAGGTGAAAAGAAAGAATATAGTGATTAATAAGATGAGTCCTACTGAAATAATCACTGAGATTTGAAGTGTGCTTGATGGATGGTGTTCAACTAGGTAAAGCGGCGGGCTGGGTGTACATACAGTGACACGTTGTATGCCTAGGTGTGGATGCAAAAGGCTGTTGTTGTCCACTTTGTGTCATGTGATGGGGGTGGGGGGAGCCGGGGGGAGGGAAAAAAAAAAAGGGAGGAGCCTATGTCGATAGAAAAAATATATCATAAAAAATAAAAAGTTTCACTCATGAAATATCACAAGGTGAAATTTGCAAGGTTCACAACTGGAGGGCGGGGTGGGTGGGGGGGTGGTTGGGGGGGGGGGGTAAAATAATCAGCGGCTGTTGAAATTTGAGGGTATTCACTGAGTGGGTGCTTCCAAGTTATGCCACGCGTTGGCGAACAAATTGATGCGGTGCTCCACTCACGATTGTTGATAGGTGACATACATTGTGGTCTGTGTGCTATCGTGTGTGTGCATGTTAGCTTTGGTATACACAAAAATTGAGGAACTTGAGGACTTATAATCTTGGTGGTGCACATACAAATTGTGTCAATGGGCTGACTGTTGGTGGTGTAACGGTGTGTGTGAGAACTGTGGATTTCCAGTGAGGTCTCCAAAGTTCAGGGCTGATAATCTATGAGGAGTCAGTGAGGCGCTGTGAGAGCTGCTGGTTATACTTGGTTTTCTACATGGATTTAGGACATCAGTGTGTGAGAGGCCTGTTGCGTAGTTGCAGTAGAATCGGTGATGGAACTGAGGAGGCTTGTGGACAATCCTCACGAGTGAGGAAGGTTACTGTGAGGTGTGATGGGTCGACAGTTGAGGGTAATGATATCAGTAGATAATGGACATGTGACAGCACAAGCCACCTTTCTGACATCACAGCCAATCCATACAGCAGAGCAGCAACGGTGACAATAAAGCTTCACCTCTGACATCATAGCACTCACGTTACAATGCAGCCTCATTTAACAAAATAAAACTCACTGTGATATTTAGACGCATCACATTGACAAACATCCTCACTAAAAATGAGATGGTCTCCTGTTGAAAGCACAGTCGACTACAACCTCTACAACGCACGTGAATAACAGCCCAGTAGGCCAGGCAACCGCCGTCGAATGTGAACATCAGCAACCTTGCCTACTGATAGGTACAGCACACTTGATAGTTACAGCTTTACACAGGGACATGCAACAGCCTAGATGATACATCAAAACCTCAGGGGTGTGTGGCATCAACCTCTCACTATCAACAATGTGACAGAATCTCAACTCGATCTGCTCAATCATCTCACTTCCGAACAGTAACATGGCTACCCAGTGGACCTCACGCGCACTCTGACATCACAGCCTCACTGGTGACTTCACATCCACACTGTGCGAACTTACGCTCAACCACTGGTAATCGCTACTTAGCCTTACTATGAAACACAGCCGGTCACCACAGATAGCAGGCAACAGTGAAGTGACAGTCCGTCAGGTATTTAGCAATCATAGAATTTTAACATAATAAACAGTGATAGGTATCACATCCGTCACAATTATATCACGTCATCCACTGTAATAATCATCTTCCCACAGATATCAACGACTTCACAGCAACATCACAGACTCAACTGGACATCACCTCATGGGATGGACTCAAGCTTCACCAGTTAATCCTACCGTAGTCTTAAAAGGTGAGAGGGTAACAGATACACAGCCTCACCACAAAAGCACAGGATCACAGTGACTTGATACCACTCAGCAGTGACTAAAGCCCTTTGACCTCATAAAAAATTATACCAAGCCTCACATGTAGCAATCACTGACCTCACACCCTTGTGAACAATCATTTTCCCCAAGATATCAACCAGCCTTCAGTCATGACCGCACAAGAATATCACGGTGACCTCAGGAGAACAAGATTGGTTCATGCATAGAATTACATGTACTCATAAGTCTCATGGTGACATCAGCCAGCTTGCCACTGACATCACATTTCCACAGAGAGCCTCACACCCTCACATGTGACATCACAGCCATAGTGGGCAATAACAGCTTCACTTTGAGTATCAGCTTCCCACGAGACAGTTAGTCCAAAACACATCACTGCCACAACCGATTGGACAACAAAAGCAAACAGCTTAAACTCACAGCCTCACCAGTGCACTGTTATGTATATGTTCAACCACGACATTAGACCTCACCAGTGAGACATCGACTCATTATCACATCTTTCTCACCATGATATCACAACCTTATTGTGATTCTCACACCTTCACCAGTAAAACATCATAGCCGTATGTGAGACGTTAGCCTCCCCATAATATCACAGCCTCAACTGTGCATTCCCAATCCTCTACAGTGAAATAAAAAACACACTGTGTCATCAGAGCCCCACTGTGGCATGATAGACACACTTGTGTCCTCACAACCTCATGTAACAAATACAACTTGAAAAGTGGCAGTCACAGCTCACGGTGACAATCACAAACGCACTGTGACATCTCGCCATGCCCTGACTACAGAGTGTCTCAGGGGCGAAGTCACATACACATCTGTGACATAGCTTCACTGTAACATCACAACCTCAATGTGACATCACAGCATCATATCCTCACTGTGACATCAGTCTTGCCACCGACATCATAGTCTCACTGTGACTTCACAACCTCCACTGTGACATCACCATCTCCCTGTGACATCACAGGTTCATGGAATCACCACATAAACAAGGTGACATCAAAGCCTCATAGTGGCATCACAGCCTCACCATTGACATGCCAGCATCACTGTGACATCATACCATCTTTACTCACACCAGCCTCATTTTGATATCAAAGCCTAAACACTGAAATCACAGCCAAACTGTGATGTCAGTTAACACCACTGATATCACAGCCTTACTGTGATACCATCACTTCAAGGTAACATCACAGAAACATCACAGACTCTCTTCAGACATCACAGCCTCAGTGTGACTGCACAGCCTCACCACTGACATAATAACCTCACTGTGAAATACAAGCATCACCCCTGAAGTCACAGCCGCATTGACATCTTATAGAATCAGCATTGACATCAGAGTTTCACTGTGATATCACAGCCTCACAGTGAACTCACAGCCTGCTCACTGACAACACATGCTAATCTGTTATAGCATATGTCATCAGTCTTGCCACTGACATCAGAACCTCACTGTGACATCCAAGCTTCCAGAGTGACATCACCTCATAGTGACATGGCAGCCCACAGTGACATATAACACTCCCTGTGAGAACAAATCACCAATGACATCACAACCTCACTGTGACATCACACCCTCACTGTGACATCACAGTCACAATGTGCCAGCACAGTCTCACTGTGACATCACAGCCTCACAAGTGACACCTCAGCCTCAAGTTGACATCATAAATTCATTGTGGCATCACAACCTCACCACTTATATCACATAGTCAATGTGACATCTCAGCCTTATTTCTCATATCAGTCTCACTTTTGAAATCACAGCCTAACCACTGAACTCCCAGCTACACTGTGACATTACTGCCTCACAGTGACATCACAACCAAACTGTGAAATCACAGCCTCAACACTGGTATCCTATCTAGCCTTTGTATGACACCACATCCTCACCACAGTTAGCACAATCTCACAGTTAGTTGACAGCCTCAGCAGTGACATCATAGCATTTGACATCAGAGAATGATCTGTAGCCACAAATGTTGCATCACTGACTCATTGTGACATTTTTCTTCCCACAAATATCACAGCCTCAGAGTGACTTCACATTCTAACATTTTACATCATAGACTCACCTGTTACATTAGAGCAATATGGTAAAATCACACTTGCCACTGACATCATGTCTTCCACAGTGACCTCACAGCCTCTCATTGACATCCCAATCTCTCTGTGATGTCACAGCCTCACAGAGACATCACAGCCTCATAGTGATATCACAGCCTCACTGTGGCATTATAGCCTCATTTCTGACATCACAGTGTCACTGTGACATCACACCTTCGCCTCTAATATTACAGCCTCACTGTGACATAACAGGCTAACCTCTGTAATCATAAGCATCAGTGGTGACAGACATCCTGCTTATCTTCGCTATGACACCACAGCCTCATCACTGACATCTCACCTCATGGTCACATGACAGCCTCAACAGTGACACCACAGCCTCACTGTGGCATCACAGGCTCACCAGTAATATCCCAAACCCCACTATGACATCTAAGCCTCATTGTGACATCAGCCTCACTGTGACATGTTGGCCTTACTATGAAATCACCAGCTCACCTCTAAAGTCATAGCCTCAATGTGACATCACACCCTCATTACTGACAACCTACCTAGCCTCACCCCTGACGTCACAGCCTCACTGACATCTCATAGAATCAGCCCTGACATCAGGGCCTCACTGCGATATCACAGCCCCACAGTGACCTCACAACCTGCCCACTGACACCATAGGCTCACCTGTTACATCATAGCCTTATTGTGACATCAGTCTTGCCAGTGACATCACAGCTTCACTGTGATTTCACAGCTACAAGAGTGATATCACCTCATGGGGACATGACAGCCCACATGTCATACAACCTTCATAGTGACATCAAAGCTTCAATATAACATCATGGCCTCTACAGTGACAGCACAGCCTTATCTGTGAAATCAGCGTCACCACTGACATCAGTCAAAATACTGACATCACTGCCACACCAGTGACAACACAGACTTTGGCATCACAGCTTTAACAGGGTCACTGTCACTTAATAGGTTCAGCATCTTCAACATAGCCTCATAGTAACATCATAGACTCGCTGTGACATCTTTCTCACCACAGACATTCCAGCATTATTGTGACATCACAGCTTCACCAGTAACATCACAGCCTCATTGTGACATTAGCCTCACCACTAACATAGCAGCTTCACTGCCATCCAAATCCCTACAGTAACATCACAACATCATTGTGTCCTTACAGCCTCATAGTAAAATCATAGCCACATTGTGTCCTCACATCCTCACTTTGACATTACAATCTGACAGTGCCATCACAGCATCACTGTAACATCAGCCTTGCCACTGACATAGTAGCCTCATGGTGACATCACATACACACCTCTGACATAGTCTCACTGTGACGTCACAGCCTCACCACTGAATAGAATAGGCTAACTGTAACATCAAATCCTCAGTGTGGGATCACACCCTAACCAGTGACATGTCAGCAAAGTCTTAGGGTGGCATCACAGCCTCACTGTGACATCCCATCCTTGATGTGACATCATGGCATCACCACTGACATCATAGCCTCATTGTGACATCAGCCTTGCCACCAACATCACAGTCTCACTATGACCTCACAGTTTCCACCGTGACATCCTCAACACTCTGAGACATCAAGGGCTCACTTTTTCACCACAGGCACACAGTGACATCAAATCCTCATGGTGGCATCACAGCCTAATCAGCGACATGCCATCTTCACTGTGACATCATACCCTCATCACTCACACCAGCCTCATTCTGATATCACAGCCTAACCACTGAAATTACAACCTCACTGGGTTGTTACAGCCTCACTGTGACATCACAGCCTCACTATGACATCACAGGGTCACCTCTGAAATCATTGCCCAACTGTGACATCACAGCATTGACTCAGACGTTATAGCCCCACTTTTTCATCACAGACTCACTATGATATCACAGGCTCAATTCTGAAATCATAGCCTCAATGAGACATCACACCCTCATCACTGACATTTTACCCAGTCTCACTATGTCACCACAGCCTCACCACTGATCTCATGGACACACTGAAACTTGACAACCTCCTTGTGACACCATGTCACTATTGACAATACAACTTCTATGTAACAACACAAATTCCCCAGTGACATCACAACCTCACAAAGACTTCACAACCTCACAGTGACATCACAGCCTCATTGTGACATCACAACCATACTGTGCCAAGAAGCATCACTGTGACTTAATAGCCGCACTGTGATATCACATTCTCAGTGTGACACAATAAACTCATTGTGACATTGGAGCCTCATCAGTGACAATATAGCCTCAGCAATGACATAGTAGTCCTGTGAAAGCATAGTCACTACTGACATCACAACCTCACTGTGACATCACAACCTCACTGTGACATCAAAGACAAAATGTGCCAACACAGACTCACTGTGACATCACAGTCTCACCATTGATAGGACAGACTCACTGAGATATTACATCCTCAAAAGTGACACCACAGCTTCATTGTGACATCAAAATCTCACTTTCACAACCTCACCAGTTATATCACATCGTTAATGAGACATCTCAGTCTTATTACTCACATCAATCTTACTTCTGAAATGACAGCCTAACCACTGACCTCACAGCTGCACTGTGACCTCACAACCTCACTGTGACATCACAGGCACACAGTGAAATCACAGTCTCACTACTGGTATCTGAGCTAGCCTTACTATAACACCACAGCCTTACCACAGTTAGTACAGGCTCAAAGTGACATGACAGCCTCAGCAGTGATATCATAGCCTTTGACAATATAAACAGTGACACATGTTACATCACTGCTCACTGTGACATCTATCTTCCCACAGATATCACAGTCTCACAGTGAACTCACAGAATCACTGTGACCTCACATTCTAACCTAGTATATCACAGACTCACCTTATGGTGAAATCAGCCTTTTCACTGGCATCACATATTTCACAGTGACCTCACAGCCTCACTGTGACATCACAACCTCACCTCTGATATAGTTTCACTGTAACATCACAGTCTCAGTGTCAAAGCATCATTGTCTCGTAAACATTCACCTTTGACATCATAGCACCTCCTCTGACATCAACGCCTCAGTGTGACTGCAGAGTCTCACCACTGATGTCCTAATCTCTCTGTGAAACCCAAGCATTACTCCTGATGTCACAACCTCACTGACATCTGATAGAATTAGCTCTGGCATCAGAGTGTCACTGTGACATCACAGCCTTATGGTGACCTCATAATATGCCAACTCATAACATAGGCTCACTTGTTATAGCATAGCCTCATTGTGACATCAGTTTTGCCACTGACATTACAGCCTCAATATGACATCACAACTTCCAAAGTGATATCACCTTATGGTGATATCATAGCACACAGTGATATACAACCTTCACAGTGATATTACATCCTCTGTGTGACATCAAGGCCTCATCAATGACATCACAGCCTCACCTATAACATTAGCAACGCTACTAACATTAGTGAAAACACTGATATCACTGCCAAAAGAGTGACAACACAGCCTTTGACATCACAGCCTCACCCATGTCACTATCATGTAATGCGTTCACCACTGACATCATAGCCTCACCACTGACATCATAGAATCACTATGACATCTTTCTCACCACTCACATTCCAGTCATCTTGTGATATCACACCTTCACCAGTGACATCACAGCTTCATTGTGACATCGGCCTCACCACTAACTTCGCAGCCTAACTGTGTCATCCAAACCTCTCCAGTGACATCACAACATCACTGTGTCCGCAGAGCCTCACTGTGACATCATAGACGCACTGGATACTCACAGCCTGACTGTGACATTACAACCTGACAGTGCCATCACAGCGACACTGTGACATCACAAACTCACTGTGTCACCAGCCTTGCCACTGATGAAACAGACTCATGGTGACATAACATACACACCTCTGATACAGTCTCACTGTGAAATCACAGAGTCAGTGTGACATCACAGTATCACCCCTGATATCATAGCCTTGCTGTGACATTAGCTTTGCCATTGACATCACAGTCTCACTGTGATCTTACAGCTTCCACTGTGACATAACCTATTCCCTGTGACATAACAGGCTCATGGTGGCATCACAGCCTCACTAGTGATATGCCAGCCTCATTAAGACATCATACCCTCATCACTCACATCAACCTCATTTTGATATCACAGGTTAACCACTGAAATCACATCCTCACACTGATGTCACAGTCAAGCTCCACTGATATCACAGCCTCATTGTGATATCATGGCATGACTGGTGACAACACAGTCTCACTGTGACATCACAGTCTCACCACTGAGGTTATAACCTCATTGTAACATGACCAGCTCACAATGACATCACAGGGTTACCTATGAAATCATTTTCCAACTGTGACATCACAGCATTGACTCTGATTATATACCCTCATTGTTCTATCACAGCCTCACTATGACATCACAGGCTCACCTCTGAAATCATAGCCTCATGCGACATTACACCCTTATTACTGACATCCTACCTAGCCTGACTATGATGCCACAGATTCACCACTGACCTCCCAGGGTCACTGAAACCTGACAGCCTCCCTGTGACACCACAGTGTCACTATTGACATCACAATCTCACTATGACATCACAGTCATACTGTGCCATCAAATTATCACTGTGACATTAAGTTTCAATGTGCCATCAAAGCATCACTGTGACATTAAGCTTCACTGCTGACATAGCGTCACTGTGACATCAGAGGCTCACAGTGATCTCATTGCCTGCCCACTGACACCACAGGCTCATCTGTTATATCATAGCCTCATTGTGGCATCAGACTTACCACTGATATCACAGCCTCACTGTTACATCACAGCCTCACCAGTGACAGGACAGCCTCAAATGTGACATCAGCGTTGCCAGTGTCATTAGTCAGAACACTGAAATTATTGTCACATAAGTGACAATATGGCCTCACCATTTTCCTCATGTTCACTGAAACATGACAGGCTTTATGTGACACCACAGGATTGCTATTAACATCACAACCTCACTTTGACATCACAGCCTCATTATGACATCACAATCAAACCATGCCATTAAAGCATCTCTATCACATAAAGCTTTATCTCTGACTTCACAGCCTCACTGACATCACAGCCTCAGTTTCGCACAATAAACTCTCTGTGACATCAGAGATTCACCAGTGGCAATACAGCCTCACCAATGACATAGTCTCCCGGTGAAAGCACAGTCACTACTGACATCACAACCTCTCACAACTTCATCACTGATAAGACCGTGTCAACTGCCAAGGACAGCTATATATTCTGGGAGGAGTTAGCTTAAGAGAGCAACATATTCTATGGGCAGCTGCATTGGAGGGGTGGAACCAAAGCCCTTTGGAATTGAGA
Organism: Typhlomys cinereus; assembly: GCA_023101885.1. Classification (NCBI taxonomy): domain Eukaryota; kingdom Metazoa; phylum Chordata; class Mammalia; order Rodentia; family Platacanthomyidae; genus Typhlomys; species Typhlomys cinereus. The sequence goes on from JALPQD010000145.1 coordinate 5,067,638, forward strand.
TTATTTCAAGGAGAGGATCTCTTTTTGGACTTGGAGCTACAAGATTTGGGGTTTGTCCTGCTGGTTTTTGGACTTGTTATGGACCAATCTTTCCTGGATATGCCCCCATTCCTTCTTTTTGGAATGGAAATGTTTATTCTGTGTCATTGTATGTTGGAAGAATGTAACTTATATTTTGATTTTACAAGAGACTTTGGCCTTTGGACTTTTGGACTGTGTTGGGACTACTGATGTAGCCTATGAACACTTTTAGAGTTGGACTGACTATGGTTTGCATAATGGGATGACAATAACCCTGTGGGGACCAAGGGTGGAATGTCATGGTTTGAAATGTGTCCTGTACAGTCTCATGTGTTTGGCAAGGTCATAACCTCTTCAGGTGGGGCCTTGCAGGAGGAAGGCAGACACATGGGATAGGCCTTGAGATGGATTAGTCCCACCATACCTTCAGGAGATGTCTGCCTTTGCTGTAAGCAGTATGCAGCTCTCAGCTTCTGAGATATCTGCAGTGACTTAGCCTCATCCAGCTTTGGTCAGTCAGCCATGCTGCCTCCATTATGAGAAACTATACCTTCCCTTTGGGACCATAAGCTAAGTAAATCTCCATTTCTCCCTTAAGTTGATTGACTTTGAGTTTTCTCTTATAGCAATAGTTAAGAGTAACTGTTACATAGACTCACTATGACATCTTTCTCACCACTGACATTCCAGTCTAATTGTGGAATCACACATTGACCAGTGTCATCACAGCCTCATTGTGACATCTGCCTCACCACTAACATTACAGCCTCACTGTGCCATCCAAACCTCTTCAATGACATAAAAACATCACTGTGTCATCAGAGCCTGTCTGTGACATCATATCCACACTGTGCCTTCACAGCCTCATTGTGACATTACAACCTGACAGTGCTAGCACTGCTGTCTTGTGACATCACAAACTCACCGTGACATCAGCATTGCCACTGACATAACAGCCTCATCATTACATCATGTACACACTTCTGACATAGCCTCACTGTGATATCACAGCCTCAATGTGACATCACAGCATCACCACTGACATCATAGTCTCACTGTGACATCAACCTTGCCACCGACATCACAGTCTCTCTGTGACCTCACAGCCTCCACAGTGATGTCAACTCCCCATGACATCATAGGCTCATGGTGACACCAAAGGCTCACTGTGACATCACAGCCCCAACTATGAGGTTATAGCCTCTCTGTGACATCAGTGCTTCTTTATGACATTACAAGTTCACCTATAAAATCATGCCCAACGGTGACATTACAGCATTGACTCTGACCTTATAGGTTCACTGTTTCATCACAGCCTTACTATGACATCACAGGCTCACATATGAAATCATAGCCTCAATGCGATATCACACCCTCATCACTGACATCTTACCTAGCCTCACTATGGCACCACAGGCTCACCACTGACCTCAAAGGCTCACTGAAATATGAAAGCCTCCCTGTGATGGCACAGTGTTGCAATTAACATCACAACCTCACTGTGACATCACAACTTCCCCAGTGGCATTCCAACTTCACAGTGAAATCACAGACTGATTGTGACTTCACAGCCATATCTTGCCATCAAAGCATCACTGTGACTTAAGGCTTCACCTCTGACATCATAGACTCACAGTGACATCACAGCCTCAGTTTGACAAAATAACTCACTGTGACATTTGAGCCTCACCAGTGACAATACAGCCTCATCAATGAAATAGTCTCTCTGTGAAAACATAGTCACTACTGACATCACAACCCTGCTGTGACATCACAACTTCTCTGAGAAATCACAGCCTCACCACTGATATGACAGGCTCACAGAGACATCACAGACTCCATGTGACATCATGGCCTCACCAGTAACATCACAACCTCGCTGTGACATCAGCATCACCAATGACATTAGTCAGAACACTGACATCACTCCCACACCAGTGACAACACAGCCTTTGACATCACATCCTCCCAAGTGTCATTGCCATGTAATAGGTTCACCATTTACATCAGAGCCTTACCACTGACATCATAGTCTCACCACTGACATCATAGACTCACTATGACATCTTTCTCACCACTCACATTCCAGCCTTATTGTGATATCACACCTTCGCCAGTGACATCACAGCCTCATTGTGACATATGCCTTACCACTAATATCACAGCCTCATTGTGCTATCAAAACCCCTCTAGTAACATCACAGCATCACTGTGTCTGCAGAGTCTCACTGTGACATCATAGCCACACTGAGTCCTCACAGACAGTGACATCACCACCTCACTGGAACATCACAACTCACTGTGACATCAGCCTTGCCACTGACTTAATGGTCTCATGGTAATATCACATACACACATCTGACATAGCCTCACTGTGACATCACAGCCTCAGTGTGACATCTCAGCATCACCACTGATTTCATAGCCTCCCTGTGACATCAGTCTTGCCACTGACATCACAGTCTCACTGTGGCCTCACAGCCTCCACAATGACATCACCATCTCCTGTGACATCATGGGCTCATGGTGACACCACAGCCACACGGTGACATCAAAACCTCACATTGGCATCAGAGCCTCACCAATGACATGCCAGTTTTACTGTGTGACATCATACCCTCATCACTCACACCAGCCTTATTCTGATATTACAGCCTAACCACTGAAATCACATCCTCACTGCGATGTCATAGTCATGTTCCATTGACATCTCAGCCTTGCTGTGATATCACGGCAATATAGGTGACAACACCAGCTCCCTATGATATCACAGCATCCTCTGTGAGGTTATAACCTTACTGTGACATGACAGCCTCACTATGATATCATCACAGGCTCACCTCTGAAATCATTGCCCAACTGTGAAATCACAACATTGACACTGACCCGATAGCCTATGATAGTTAAACCTGGGTGTCAACTTGATATATATGATATTAACTAAGATGGGCTGACACAACAAGTGGAAAGGATCAACTGAGACCACTTGATAGGATTGTACCCACCCTTGGTCCTATCATGACTTCCAAAGCTCTCATAGGATCCTCCCAGTACTGCTACATATAAAAGGAGAACAGATGCTGTAGGAGGAATGGACAATGATGCACCATAGAGGCTCCCATTCCCCCATACAGAGAGGCTTCTTGGACTCCTCCCTCCCGCTAAGCATACATAGTATCATGAGACTACAAATCTCGCAAGACTATGCCTTCTCTAGAACAAAGACAGTTGGTGCCATTAAACCGCCTGAAAGGACCAATTAAGACAGGACAACTTAGCAAAGGCTCACCTTGGGACTTATGAGATGTTGGGTGGGGTACATAAGCAGCCTGATATTTATAATATATGAGACTGCAAGTCTGAGAGCCTACAAGCCTGAGAGCCTGCTTTGCCACTCACCTGACTCCTGGAGTCTATGCTGTTGACTCTGCACCAGCTTATCCCCGCCCCTAAAAGTCTCTGTGCATCCCCATTCATCTGGTGCCCCAATATGGGGCTTCCATGGCGGTCCTTTCCTCCTCATGGCACCAGTGTGGAGTCCTGTGGCCCCTTTGGCAGTTGTTTGGTAAGCTGGCCCTTTTGTGTTTAATGTCTACCTTTGCAAGAGGCAAGCATGAAGGTCTCTTTCCTTTCTCTGTGTTTGTCTCTCCAGTAATAGGGAGTTACACAGCATCTCCACATAAGAGTTGACTCCCCAGGAAATGGACCCAGGAGTGGTCTCCTGATTGACCCTCCTCCTCTGGAGACACTGTGTGAACATACAGCCATGGCCTAGGAACCATGGAAGTTCCCCACTATATGTTCTTTGTCTCATCTGTTCCTCTTTAGTCTTATCTCTGTTGTTAAAAAATAAAAAATAATAAAAAAATCCCGCAGATGAAATCCTCACTCAGTGCCCAGGGGAAAAGACATTATTTATGTCCTCCCCAAACCCCGACTTGGTGCAGCTGGGTGAACTCTTGAGGCTCTTAAAGATTTTTACTGAATGCCAATTAGAACCTGTTAATATTTTTTCTGATAGTCAGTATGTGGTACAAGCTTTCTGGACCCTTTCATTTTC
>JALPQD010000146.1:0-90284 GCA_023101885.1 Typhlomys cinereus
GGCTGGTCCGGTCGAGTCGATCCCTAGATGGGCTGTTGAACGGCGGGTAGACGCAGTCGACCCCTGAATGGGGAGATGGTTGCCGAGGAAGGAGATGGTGGAAAGGGGGACATGGTGTGCAAGAGAGAGGTGGTGGAAGGGAGATGGGGGATATCTGGAATCCATTGATTAGGAGACTATGTCTCACAAAACAAGTGTCAGGGGCTGGATAGATGGCTCATGGATTAAGCAGAAGGATCTAAGTCAGGTCCCAAGATCCCTGATAAAAAAACAAAAACCTGAGCACGCAGTCTGCACTTCTAACTGTGGAAGGGACCCTGGAAAACCCCAGAGCAAAGCAATAAGGAAGTAGAAAAATCTGGGATGATTCCCAGAGTCACCCTTGGGCCTCCCCCGGCACATACAATGCCCTCTTCTATCTACACACATGTATGTGCACCTACACACAGACACAAGTGTAAACAAGGTGATGAGTGATCCAAGAAGACAGTACCTAATGTCAACCTTTCCTGCCAACCATTTGTCACTATGTGCATGCCCATCTGCGTGTACATGTGCACTTACACAATTGACCTATAGCACATGAGTGCACATACAGAAATAAAATAAATGGTTAATAAATCCTTGTATTTTGCTTCATTTCAAAAAAATAGGTAAACAAAAGCAGAAATTCCAAGGAGCACTGTACCATCGCTGGCCATGAACACTGTATAAATGAGTGTCCCTAGTTTGGGATACTTGGCCAACCAGCACGCTCTTGGAGGAGTAGTGCCAAGCCATTCAGTTCAGCTTATTGTCTCCATAAGACAGATGGAGAAGCGGAAACTCACAGGGTCATACACAATGAGTGATGGAGTTAGGCCTACAGAACCCCAACTAGTTCAGTTTAGCACAACAAACTCTCAACTTCAGGAACAACTCCCAGTTTGTCCTTGGATTCCCACATATTTATGATACTTAGCTCTCTGAGTACCCACTCACATGACTAGCACAAGTTACTCTGGTGGCAGTGATATTTCCAAAGAGTCTGGTCCAGTATCTCTTGCCTCACGTGCTCTTAGAGGGAAAGCGGCACCGACTGAGTGTAAAGGAAGCACAACGCCATGTGAGTACATAAGCTACATTTCATAGATAGATGCAGGTATCAACTTGACAATTGAAAAGTTGAGCTCTGAGCACATTTTAAGGAATTAGAAGCTAAGTCTCCAGCACACCTGTAGGAGAGTGTGTGATCAATGGGTGAGCACAGACCTTGGTGGGTGGGACTAGTCCCTTGGCTGATTCAGGAAGTTGGCATTCTTTGGCATACTTGAACAGGACAGCTCACATTAACACCAGGGTGGTGGGAACGCTGAACCATCTCCACATGACAGCTAAGAGAGGAAGCATCCTTAACTTGCCAGACTGGCATGTCTGCCAAGTATATACAAACAGTTCCCTCCATCTTATTCATCTGTCTGGGCACTAGTTCCACCAACATTGTCTAGGCCTTCCCCACCAGCTAGAAAATCTCCTGTAGGTTCTTTCCAGATGCAACTCAACTACTAATTCTCTACAAATGTGCCCAGAGTCAAACCCTCAACCATCAAGTTGACACCTGTATCTAGGATAACATAGAGGGTGTTTGGGAGAGGAGGATCTTACTTGCCACCCCTCCTCATTCATGACAGACTTCAATGCCTGGATTATCATTTTACTCTTCATCTGAAACCTACCATTATCTTTGCTGACACCAGGATCCACGAAGGGGATTTATCAAAATGTCAGTTTGTTGGTTCCCTGTCCTCTACAGTGACTTCCAACTTCCAACTTCTTCCTCTTCCTGTCTATAAACTGGTGAAAGGAAGCAAGAAGAACCGAGTGGCACATACAAGCCTCAAAATAGTCAATCAGGAAGGACAGCTGAGAGTATGAAAGATGTGTATTTTTCTTCTGTCTCCAAATGAAGTGACACATAAAAATGAGGGATGAAGTGAAGAAATCAGAAAAGATGTCAGGGAATGTCAAGGAAGGCTGGGGACAAAGGGTTTTCTTTATGTGCTGGTTGGGGATGTTGTTTTGCCAGAGGATCCAGGGACACTCCACATGCATGCATGGAGGGTGAGGGGAGGGCTTGGAAAGCTCAAATACAGCATGGAGATGAGACTTAAATACTAGAAGGGCTCAGAGAAGGATGACTCGCTAAGGAGGAAGGGAAACCACCATCTCTAACACAAAGCTTATAAGTAACCTAAAGGCATGCTTAGAGTGACGTGGGGAGAGAATGGGTTGGGTAGACAGATGAAGGGGTGGAGGAATGGATAGATAGAGGGCATGAGGAGGGGAAGAATGGAAAGAGAGAAGGCAAACAGGTAGGTAGTCGGATGGGAAGATTTCTTTCTGAGAGATTTAGCATCACCCGGGAATGGTGGTGTCTCTGAGAATTCTGGCAGCATTTCTCCGTTCCTGTGCCTTCCCTGTATATTGGAAACAGTGGGTAGGAAAGGCTTCAGGAGCACCCTCAGTCCTGTCTGAATTAGTCTTTTCATTGCATCTGCAGGTACTCAGCTCAGAATCCCCTCCCAACCAGCCCTGTCGTCCACCTGTGATGCACATACATACACACGCACAGGTACTATTGAATAAATAATAAAAAAAAATTTAAAAGCATAGGAACCCTAGCTTTAATTCCCTCTGACAGCCAGCGTCTCTGGTATGTTGGGCACAGAAAAGTATCGTTTACTCAAGAAACCAGGCTTTGTTGTGCTCTGCTTCAAACAGGCCTCTCCTGACTCTCTGACATCCTCTGTGGGTTGTCCTCCTCGGTTCCATTGGAAGGCAGAGGTGTGGCAGCCCTGTCAACAGCCTGAACAGTGCATGTGCAAGTGCTGCATCATGCATGCTCTAAATGCTGGTTAAGCAGGATGCTGATATTACTGTGAGTCTGCAAGAGAACTACTGGAGAACAGCCATGCACGTGAGGGGGTTGCAATCTACTTGCAAAGAATTGAAACAGAGTCCAGGTGCATGCTCTTCCCAGAATTCAAAGCTTTGGCAAGGTCCATAGACCCCCAGTTCCACAAACATTCTGGGAAACTGTGAAAACAGCAGATTTCAGGGCTTATGATGCAAGGGCAGATTCCAGGGCTCATGGTACAACTGCAGATTCCGGGGCTCATGGTACAATTGCAGATTCCAGGGCTCATGGTACAATTGCAAGGTGTGCAGTGCTAAGGCCTGGCAATCTTCGACCAGACTGAGCCCCTGAATGTTTCTGCTGTTTATTATTAAGGTCACTGATTGTCTGTCAGGTGAGAGGTGTGAGCTGGGATCCCAACATCTCCATCCTTCAAATCCTTGCCAGCTTTCCATTTGACCCTTGAGCCATGGTTCATCTATGACTTTCCCATGTGGTTGCCAGCACATTTTTTTGTGTTTCCTTTTGTTTATGGTTCCAGGCTGAAACTCTGGAGCGAGCTCTCTGCCTTAATTTTTGAGGCAGGGTCTTTCACTGAAGTTGGAGGTCAGTGATTCAGCCAGACTAGATGGCCACCTCCTCTCGCACTGAGATTGCAATTACATGCTACCCACCTTTGTAGGTGAGCACGGAGTCCAGGCTTGGGCAGCTGTGGTGTCTGCTCTCCAGAACCTGCCAAAGCTGTCCTGATTCATGCCAGGGAAGAATACTTCTCTCAGTGGAGCACCCGCAGTTCCCTCTGCTCCCAGTGCCCTCTCTGCCTCTAGGTGCTTTAGAACGACAGTCAGAACTTGTGGTCTGGTCAGCCCCAGGAAAGGGCCCCCTGTGTACGTGCTGGTGACCGGATTGACCAGCTCCCCACCGCCTCTATGTAAGGCTTTGTTCTGATCAATAGAGTGGACACTCTCTTTCTCCCTCATGATGTCTCCGGCACCTGTCTTTCTGTCCCTTAGTGGCAGCGGCGGCTGCCTCACCAATGTTGTGTCCCATGAATAGCTCTGGCTGGGTCACCGCAACGACCAGCAGAGCTCCTGGTCGCTGCTGCCATGCAGCCACTGCAACACACTTTTTTTCAGGGGTGCCACCCATCCACCTCAGATCTTCCTGACCTTGTGGCAAGCACTTAGCTGACTAAGCCACCTCCTCAGCATCCCAGCCCTACATCCCTTCAAAGTTCCTGACAGCATTGTGAGCGTGACGTCAGAGACAAATGAATGGACTCCAACCCCGTCTTTAAAAGCTCTGTCCCTAAAGGTGCTGGGCAGCTCTCCATCACTGTGACAAATATGCAGGAAAATTGACTTCAAAAGAGCACGTGTTTACTTTGGCTCACAGTTTCCCAGGCTCTGCCCATGGTTGCTTGGCCCAGTGCTTGGTCCTGAGGCAAAACAATTAATAAGCACATTAATAAGCACAGGCGTGTAGGCAGGAGAGTAGCTCACCTCAAGCCTACCAGGCAGTGAGGAGAAGGGGACATGTCCCAGTATCCCCCGTGAAGACGCTCCCCACCGCCTTCCCCCATCCTAAGTCTTCCACAGGGCCCCACCTCCTAAAGATTCCATTGCTTCCCAGGAGCGTCATGGTCTGGAGACTAAGCCTTTTAACACAATGGTCGTCATGCATGTCCAAATGATGGAAGGTGCCCAAGTATAAACAACAGTTTGAAGTAGGAGAAATACTAAGCTTAAATTTCAGATGAAGGGTTTCACCCTTAACAACTATGAGTTCTGTTATGAAGCATAAAATATGTGTACTCCAATAGAAAAGATACAAATGGTAAGTGTGCAAGAAGCCCTCAAACCTCTCTTAGTTCTACTATTCATGCATTCATTCGTTCCTTTGTTCATTCGTTCGTTTGCTCCTTCTTTCATTTGGGGGTGTGTGTAAGTGGTGCCCATGCGTGCAGCACATGCACGTGTGTGGAGGCCAGAAGTGGGAGCCTTATTCCTTATTCTCTCTGTGAATCTAGAACTTGAATATTTAAGCCAGGCTGGAAGCCAGAAAACCCCATCAATCCTTCTGTCTCTATCCACCTCAGTGCAGGAGTCATGGGTGTGCACTGGGCACCCCTGACTTTTTGCATAGTACTGGAACCTGAACCCCAAGTCCTCAGGCTTGCTCAGCAAGCACTCTAACTGCTGAGTCCTTTCTCTACATCTTGCATATTTTTTTAAAAGTGCTTATTTTCCTAAATGCGTTGTCATTTCTTCAGTGAAAGATTGATCACAATAAGCAAGGATAGCCAGACAGAGCTGATGGGGATGTGAGAAGAGGATAGGCCTGTGCACTGGAAGAAGTGGAAAGCTTGATTCAGCAGGGTCTAAGCTGGTTGTACCATTGTTCCACGGCCTTGAAACTGACCCAGAAATTCCACTGGCCAAGATTTATCTTAAAGAAATAGCAGAGCCTGTATGTAATTGCACCTGTCTCTTGCCTGTGATGTATCATGGCAGGAATAAAGTGGAACACTACTTCTTCAAAGAAAGGGAACTGGTGTGATATAATAGTAGGACATTAAAAATGAAGAAGGCAGGAAGAAGAGGAAAAGAGAGATTCTGAAGGAAAAAGTTACAAATCACCTTTATTTCTTTTTGTTCAGCTACATTTTTCTAAACTTTTGTATTGATAATTTTTTTTCTAAAATCAAATGGCATGGACACTTAGGTCATAATAGACTAACGCTATTTCATGCTGCAAATCCTACTACATTTTCCAAGTGAAGTTACCCAGTTAAGTTCTAGGCATACATAATAATTAACCTCATTTGTCACCCTGGATCGGTCATCTTAATCTCTTGCTGACAATACTTTTCCCCACGATGGACTGTAAGCCAGAGTAAACATTTCCTTCTTCAGTCTGTTTTGCTCAGATTGTTATCAGAGCAACAGGAAAGCTAACTAAAATATCATGAGCCTCAGAGATAGCCTACATACTTAACTTCTTCACAGTACTTTTCAGAGTTAAACAGAGTAGATGATATCATCCTGTGGAACTATGGAATCAGGGAGACCCTAGCCCGGGCTGCCAAACCCAGGAGGTCTGGCAACAGACAAGCCTGAATAAGTTCCACTATGCCCCGGACATGCCCCAGTAGAGGAAGCATACAGGCAGAGGGATGAAGAACCAATGGAAAGGAGGGATGAACAATCAATGGGAAGCAGCCATCTAACCTGCCCCTGAGATGGACACCTAGTAAACAGTTGAATGATTGGTGACTGTCCCCCGCAGAGGAATGGCAACACCTGATTGGACCCTGACACTATAGAAGTCCAAATGCTTCTGGACTAAAGCTGAGTCTACAGCCAACTGGTCATCTGCCGGCTGGTTCTGTCCTGACACCCGGGTTTTGGGTGGTGACCCCACACACGCAAGGCCGCTGCAGAATTCCTCCTCCTTTCCCCGGCTCGCCTGGTGGGCATTCGGCAACATTGCTCTGGCAAGCATTAAGACCTGAGTAAAGATTACCAGCACCTTCGGGAAATCTGAGCCCAGTGGCATCGGTAACTCGGGTGCTGGCAGTGAGTAAAGATTACCAGCACCTTCGAGAAATCTGAGCCCAGTGGCATCGGTAACTCGGGTGCTGGCAGTGGAAGGCAAGATGTTGGGGGAGGGGGAGATGGAGGGTGACGGTGAGTTGGAGGTGGAGGGGGAGGTAGAGCAGGAGATGGAGGCAGAGGGGGAGATGGAAATGGACGGCGAGATGGAGGGAGAGGAAGTGATGGAGGCAGATGGGGAAATGGAGGCGGAGGGGAAGATGGACGGGGAGGAGGAGATGGAGGCAGAGGGGAAAATGAAGGGGCAGGCGGAGATGGTGGTGGAAGGGCGAAATGGAGGGCGAGAGGGGAGATGGTGGAGATGGGGGGAGATGGTTGCAGAAGGGGGAGATTCTGGCAGAGTAGGGAAATGGAGGCCGAGGGGGGAGATGGAGGCGAAGGTTGGAGATAGTGTGGAAGGGGGAGATGGAGGCAGAAGGGGGAGATGGTGACAGAAGGAGAAGATTGTGTCAGAAGGGGGAGATTGAGGAGGAGGGGGAGATGGAGGCAGAGGGGAGAGATGGAGGCATAGGTAGTTGATGGAGGAGGAGGAGGGAGATGGTGAAAGAGGGAGGAGATGGAGGTGGAGGGTGTAGATGGAGGCAAAGGGGGGAGATGGAGGTGGAGAAGGGAGATGGAGGTGGACGGTGGAGTCAGAGGCGGAGGGAGGAGATGAAGGCAGAGGAGGGAGATGGTGGTTGAGTGGGGAGATGATGATGGAGGCGGGAGATGGTGCCCGAATGGGGTCTTGGTGGCCAAGAGGGGACATGGTGGCCAAAGGGGGACATGGTGGCAGAAGAAGAGATGGGGGATATCTGGAATCCATTGATTAGAAGACTATGTCTCACAAAAACAATGTGTCAAGGGGCTGGATAGATGGCTCATGGATTAAGCAGAAGGATCTAAAGTCAGGTCCCAAGATCCCTGATAAAAAAACAAAAATACCTGAGCACAGCAGTCTGCACTTCTAACTGTGGAAGGCAGACCCTGGAAAACCCCAGAGCAAAGCAATAAGGAAGTAGAAAAATCTGGGATGATGCCCAGAGTCACCCTTGGGCCTCCACAGGCACATACAATGCCCTCTTCTATCTACACACATGTATGTGCACCTACACACAGACACAAGGTGTAAAACAAGGTGATGAGTGATCCAAGAAGACAGTACCTAATGTCAACCTTTCGCTGCCACACATTTGTACACATATGTGCATGCACATCTGCGTGTACATGTGCACTTACAAACATTGACATATAGCACATGAGTGCACATACAGAAATAAAATAAATGGTTAATAAATCCTTGTATTTTGCTTCATTTCAAAAAAATAGGTAAACAAAAGCAGAAATTCCAAGGAGCACTGTACCATCGCTGGCCATGAACACTGTATAAATGAGTGTTCCTAGTTTGGGGTACTTGGCCAACCAGCACCCTCTTGGAGGAGTAGTGCCAAGCCATTCAGTTCAGCTTATTGCCTCCACATGACACATGGAGAGGCGGAAACTCACAGGGTCATACACAATGAGTGATGGAGTTAGGCCTACACGTAACCCCAACTAGTTCAGTTTAGCACAACAAACTCTCAACTTCAGGAACAACTCCCAGTTTATCCCCTTGGATTCCCACATATTTATGATACTTAAGTCTCTCTGAAGTACCCATCTCACATGACTAGCACAAGTTACTCTGAGTGGCAGATGATATTTCCAAAGAAGTCTGGTCCAGTATCTCTTGCCTCACGTGATCTTAGAGGGAAAAGCAGTACCAAATGAGTGTAGCTGAAGCAACGCCATGCAAGTGCAGAAGCTACATTTCATAGATAGATGCAGGTATCAACTTGACAATTGAAAAGTTGAGCTCTGAACACATTTGTAAGGAATTAGTAGCTAAGTCCCCAACACACCTGTAGGCGAGTGTCTGATCAATGGGTGAGCACAGACCATGGTGGGTGGGACTAGTCCCTTGGCTGATTCAGGGAGTTGGCATTTTTTGGCATACTTGGGCAGACATGCTCCCTGGCAAGTGAAGATTTCCCCTCTCTCACCTGCCTGTGGATATGGCATGGCCAGAATCCTGGTGTAGCATGAATGTGCTCTGTGAGGAGATATAGCCAAATCCTCACATAACAGAATAAAATCTCTTGTTTCCCTCAGCCATTTGGTGGTGAATTTGTCAAAAACACAGAGTAACTGTGAGGGAATCATCAATTGATCAGGCCTCTACTTGCTCTCTTGCGATGTTCTGCGTGGAGTCCAGCCACCATGCTGTGAGGAAACTCAAGGATCCTAGAAGGGGCAACATAACCATGATCAGAACCTCAGCTGTCATCCCAGTTTGTCCCACTGTCATTAACACAAGCTTTATCTGTCAGCCCTGTGAGTTCCCATGGAACAAGACCCTCAGCAACATGCCCCGCTGGTGTGGCATTGAAAGGAGAGAGCTGCACATGTTTATTTTTTTATTTCTAGCACCCATACAAAGTTAATTAGTAGCCCATTCCCCTCCTTCCATCCACCCGTCCCTGGACACTCTTGCTCTCTTCCCCCATTTCCCCTTCTTTTACACCCTCCGTCCCTTTCTCCCAGTTCCCCCTCACCCCCATTCTGGAGCATTCTTTAGTGTGCATCTCAAATTTCCCTCTTGGTCTTACCCTCTGATGAGGTGTAAAGACTCAGTGGCATTGCCTATAGCACTTTTTGTCTGATGTTGGCCGTAACATAAATTACCTGAATTTTAACCTTTAATGTGGTGAGGAAGGCTCTTTGCTGATTTTCTTTTAAATGAGAGAAACCTAAATGCCTCAATCTATGTTTGGTGTGCAACATGCAAATACTCTCCAAACAGTTTTGAATAAATGACTGAATGTGAAAATTGTATAATATTTTATATTTACAGTTGCAATTGAACGAAAAGTTTGGAATTTTTTTGGGGGGGAGGCTTTTTATTTATTTTTATAACATTTTCATTATTATTTCCGTTCATACAAACTTAATAGGTAGACCAGTTCCCTCCCCCCTCCTCCTCCCCCCGAACCCCTTGCTCCCCCTCCCTCCTCCCCATCTCCCTGTACCTCCCCCCCCAATTCCCAGAGAGTCCTTTATTGTGTATGCCTAACTCTCCTCTTGGTCCTCCTTTCTGATGACGTAAAAGGACCCAGTGGCATTTCCCGGAACCCTTTCTCCTGTTCCCCTTAAGCATAGGAACACTACTGTGGCCATCAATCCCTTGCCTCCAAGGATCTTGGTGCTTTTAGCTGATGTTAGACTTTGTGAGGTCAATAGTGTGACGGACATGGCGCAGGGCATGCAAAGTCCTATTATGATTGCTTTAGCCCTATCTAGTGTGGAGACTCTTCAAATCATTGCTCCCCCCATCCTTTTGCTCTTACAATCTTACCACCCCCTCTTCCGCAGATGTCCCTGAGCTTCAGGATAGGGGGAGGTTAGGCTGGCTTAGTTCTATGTGGATGATATAGAGTCTCTGAAGTTCTGGATTGTGGTTTGTTGATTTTCTTTTGCAGTTTTGCTGCTCCTGCAATGCCCTTCACTCCATCCTGATGGGCACTGTATGTCACCCCTTGCATTCCTTGGAATTCTATTTTCTCTGCTGTAACATGGTCCCCTCTCTCCTTGTGTCTGGTGTGGCTTTCCAACCCCATCTTTATTGTTCACAATCCTTGCAATTACCATATTACATAGATTTACCCTTGAGTGTCTCAATGTGGTCTGGGTGAGTTTGGTACTAGGAGCCACCTATTAGGGAATACATACGGTGCTTAACTTTCTGGGATTGGGATACTTCACTTAATATAATTGTTTCCAATGACATCCATTTCCCAGCAAATTCCAGTACTTCATCATCTTTGATGGCTGAGTAGTACTCCATTGTATAGATGTATCACAGTTTCCTTATCCACTCATCAACTGTTGGACATTTAGGTTGATTCCATGACTTTACTATTGTAAACAGTGCTGCCATGAACATAGTCGTGCTGGTGCTATCGAGGCGAACCTCTGCTGCATGGGGGGTTATTCCCAAAGGGATAGGGAACTCCCTTGAGCTGATTGGGCTAGGCCAACATTTCCTAAACAGACATCCAATGGCACAGTCACTGCTACCAATTCTCAACAGTTGGGATCTTGTGAAATTAAAGAGCTTCTGTTCAGATAAAGAGATTATCAAACGAGCTCAAAGGCAGCCCACAGAATGGGAGAAAATCTTCACTAACCACATATCTGATAGAGCTCTACTGTCCAGAGTGCACAAAGAACTTAGAAAATTAAACACCAAGGAAACCAATGGCCCAATTAAAAAATGGGCCCTGGAAATTAAAAGAAATTTTACCAGAGATGAAATTAAAATGTCTAACAAATATCTTAAAAAATGCTCCACTTCTTTAGCCATCAGGGAAATGCAAATCAAAACTTCCCTGAGATATCATCTCACCCCGGTCAGGATGGCAAAAATCCACAATACAAACAACAACAAGTGCTGGAGAGGATGTGGAGAGAGGGGAACTCTGCTACATTGCTGGTGGGAATGCAGACTCATACAGCCATTCTGGCGAGCTCTCTGGAGATTCTTAAAGAAATTAAAGATTGAAATGCCATATGACCCTGCTATTCCACTTTTGGGAAAAGTTTGGAATTTTATAGAATTAAAGTCAGACCCATTTTTCCCCCAAATGCCACTGTAGGACTACTGAGATAGCTCAGCAGGTAAGGTGCATTTTGCAAACCTGGCAACCTGAGTTCCTGACATGCATGATTGTGCACTCAATTTCTCTTTTACATAAATAAATATACATTAAAATGCCACTGTGTATATATTATGGTACAAATGATTTAGATGCTAAATATTACACATTTATTTCAACACAACCATATAACGAGAAACCATAAGAAAGTTAAGTAATACATGGCAGTCTTGTTCATATAGCCATAGAACTACTCCATCTAGTAAAGCACAATGTGACCTCATGAGGCCAGGGGTGTTGGTGACTGGACAGGGATCAACACACGAGACAGTGAGGAGGAGGAGTCTGACTTAGGAAAAGTTTTAGATAGACTCAACAAAAATGCTTATGAAATGAGTTCATGAGACAGAGAGGATATAGGTGGCTTTCAAGGTTTTACCTTGAACAACTGCAATGCCCTGTTTCTGCCATTGACTTGCCCAGTGTTTGGGGCAAGCTACTTAAACTCTCTGATTCTCAACTACCCAATGGAAATTTCAGCAACAAACTGGTACATGTTTCCAGGAAGAACAACACAGCCTTGTTCTGTGGTGTTCGCTGATTTCCATGTTCTAAATGCTGTCATAAGCTAGAAACCGCTTAGGAGCTAACTTGAGAAATTACTTCCACTCAGGGATTTGAGCCAGAGTAGTAATTTTAAGGCACTTGCTGCCCACTAAGCCTTCTATGGGATTATCTATTTGGTTCTCAAAAATTATAAGGTGGATGTTATTATCTTCTCTGTTTCAGGAGCAAGGAAATTGAGTGTTGGAGGGATGAGGGGACTTCTGTGTCAAAGCACTGGCACCCCTTCTCATCTCCAAAAAACTGCTTACCCTGTTCTTGAGTGGAATCAAATAAGACATGTCCTCTAAATAGTAGCTGGAATACAGTATATGCTTAACTAACATTTCTTCTCCTTGTTTCTCATTTCTATGGAGTATATATTGGTAGAAAAATTATCTAGAATGGATCCCAGACATCTATCGAAAGCCCTAGGATAGGTTTCTAGAATTCATTTCTTCTTCCTTCCGAAGATGAACTGATTAAAAAGCAGAGGTGACAGGAAGAAACAACGTGTCCCCCTTCCTGGATTTTGTTATTGTCCTCTGAGGAGCATGGATTTGGAATCTAATCAGGTCTTTCCTGTTTGTTGTTAAGCAGGATGAATAACTATCCCTAATGTTGAAAAATCATTTAGTAGTTCAAAATGAAATTTGCAAGTCAAAGCATCCTGATCAATAATTACTATGGATTATCAGACTTATCTGTGAGAATGTAACTAGGCAACTCAACTCTTTCCAAAACCTTGGTGGATACATTAGAAACTTTCTGCTGCAAGGAATTCAGACTCAGGAGTTCAGTTGGCTCAGAAAGCCTGTTAACTTTTATATATAGTAGGAAGCAGATAGGAAAGGCTTGTTCAGTAGTCGCACCCTGGCTGTGCTTCCCTCTAGCAAGGCTGTGCTTCCAAAGTGTTATGACCTTCCCAAACAGTAACAACAGCTAAAGACTTAAACACATGAGCACGTGGGAGACAATGCACATTCAAACCATAACAGTTCCCCATTGTGTTTTGCTGTTGTTTTTCTCAAAAACTAGTCAGTTCAACATTATTAGGGTCATTTCTAGGTTTTCTGTTTGTTTCATTAGTCTTTGTGTCAGTGTGTATGAAATTACCATGTGCTCTTTTGATAATAGTAGCCGACAGAGTCAGCATACAAAGACCAGTTGCATTTCTTTACGTGGACATGGCCCAGGATTGCTAAGAATGCAGCCCAACATAAGATCATAACTTACCTCAATCATTAGGTTTATAGCATCGATGGCCTATCTGAGTAAAACCAATAAAGCAGTCCTATTTATGAGAGCATCAAACAATAATAAAGTACTTGAGAATGATCTTAACAGGGTTAAATCATGTGTACTCTTCCAATAAGAAAACATCAGTGAAAGACCCTAGAAGTGCAGATAAATGGAAAGCTGGCCCATGGATCAGAAGAACTAAGAGTGCTAAAGTATGTGCTACCCCAAGTAATGTACAGATTCAACAGAGCCACTATGAATATTGCAAAGGTAACTGGTTAACTGTTTTTGTCCAGAAAGAGTAAATAAAAAAAAAAACTAAAGTTCACAGAGAATGACAGAAAACCTTAAAATAGCCACTTGAGAAAGGAAAACAAAGTTGAAGGCTTCCTGATTTCAAATTATATTACAAATTTCATTTTATTTTCTTTAGAATATCAATGAGACATTAGCAAGCAGGAGACTCAAGAAAGGAAATGACAGTATCCTTAGCAGAATTCTGGCTCTTAAATTCCCACCAAAGGATGACAGCATTGCCTTCCTTAAGAAGAAGGCTTTGTCTTGCTTTTCAGGAGGCCTTATGCCCCTAATTGGTGTGTTTTCCTTCAAGAAATTACCTGGGGTTTCATATTTCTGAGACTTTTGACAGTTTGTAACTATTCCCTAGGTAGTCCTTCGTGGTGAAGTCTATTTGCTACCTATTAACCATGATTCTAACCAAATGTACCATGGCTATGACTGTGAGAATCCCAGTATCCAGTAGGAGGAAGACAGAGGTGGGAGTAAGGAGCAGATATTTCCAATTAATGGAACTTGTATAATGCTCAAGGCTTGTCACACAAAGAGCTTCCTGTTCCAAGACTCATCTAACTATAATGCAAAATCCTGGAAGGCAGTGTTTGAAATAGGGTCTAGGAGGTGAACGAGTGAAGCAAGGTATTCTAGTCATTGTTGGAAATCACATTCATTTCATGGTTAGTTTGGACCTCATTTGGCTTCTTAAATGATTATTGTTGCTAATGTAAATTTTTCGCCCCATGAATCCATCATCTTTGTGTACTTTCCTGCATTTTTATTGTTAAGTCCCACAAATTTTTTATAAGTATATATTCTGTCATAACATTACTTTCAAATCTTAAAATGTAGCTACCCAACACCATGGTATAAACAAAGCCATTCCTAGATAGATACATGTTTCTTAAGACTGTAGGCTACATGCCACCAGTAGAAAAAGAAAAAAGTTCCCTCCTCACCTTTGTCCAGCACAGAGCCCTCCTGAAAAGGTTACATAATTTGTAGTAACAGAAATGATGGGTGTTTTCTGAAGGAAGCACACATAAGATGTGGCTCACAGATTGTCATTCAAAAGTAACACCCTGGTTCCTGTCTGACTTGGCAGCTCTAAGCTGAAGCTAATAGCCTTTGAGCCACCCTGGGAGAAGACGCTTTCTGGTGAGTACCTGCTGCGGTGACTTTTACTTTCATTGCAACATTCATACATAACTTAGAGGAGGAAGGAAAATAATTTGACTTCTGATTGCAGAGAGGGTTTAGTCCATTTTGAGAAATCACACAGTGCAGGCAGCTGCGAGAGGCTGATTCAGATTACCACAGGCACCAAGAAGGCAGAGTGCTCAAGAACACCCTGAGAGGAGTCAGGGCTACACTTCCAAACATTAACATTAATGCCAGTCTGCTGTAACCTGCCTGCTCCAGCGAGGCTCTGCCCCTCTCTCTCTCTCACTGTCTCTCTCCATATGTAGGTATGGCTATGTGTATGTGTGTGGATCTATGCAGAAAAGGGCAGTCACAGTGCATTGTGGTTGCATTTTGGTGTCAATTTTACAGTTGCAGACAGGTTGGGGGCAGCTGTGGAAGGATAAGGGCTAGAATGGTCCTTGAACAAGTCTGCATGTACTTGACAGATTGCTGCAGAGAACCCAGCCCATAGTGGGTGGTACTTTCCAGTGGTGGACCCGATAACAGAAAGTGCATGGAGGAGGGACTTGCTCTTCCCTTATCTAGTGTTAACTTGCTATGGAGTCCACTTGGCAAATATCGTGAACTTTTAGAACATTGTGATCTTCTTTGTTGATGCTTCTGCTTCCTCCATCCTTGGCTGACTTGGAGCTTAACCTTGTCCACCACGTTGTTGCTGTTCCTGCTGCCTTTGGAGCCTGGTCTCTAGGCCTTGCTGCTGTTCCCTGTTCATCACTGAAGTCGGAATCCAGCGTCTTCAATTCTCCAGAGAAGTAAAGGCTTGAGACCCTCTTGGGATCTTTCGGCTTTTTGGAACAAGGAGGCTGCGGTGGCTACTTTTAGGACACTATTTTTATTGTGAGTCATTTCAATAAACTTATACATATATGTATTACATTTTATAAATTCTGTTTCTTCAGAGAACTCTGACTAATACACCTTGTGGGCCTGTGGAGGCTTAAGTGTGACTTCTGGGATCATCTTGGATTGCTCTACCTACTTATTGCTTTGCTCTGGGGGTTCCCCAGACTCCATCTTTTAGGTTTGGAAGTGCAAGCTGCTGTCCTTTCTGCCCAGTGTTTTTATTTGGGATCTGGGATCGAAACTTAGATCCTTTTGCTTGAGAAGCAAAGGTTTAATCCCCGAACCATCTCCCTAAGTCCCAAGGCTCTACTGTTTAAATGTGTCACAATCTTCCTGGTGGAAGCACACCTGGGAGGCCTGTGCCGCTGACTTCTACCTGCCCAGAGATCCATGCCACCCAGCAATAACCACACCACACGGGGGCTTACCGATTAACATATTCCAGGTGGCAGGTCTCCAGCCGAGACCGGGGCTGGATGAAGGGCCGTTTCTGCACACTGCCAGAGCTGAGGGGTGCCAGATGATCAATGGTCAAGTCCTCAGGGTAGCAGGTCATACTTGCATCAGGGAGTTCCGCTGCCACCCGGACAGAATCTCGGGATGCTCTGTCCCTACCGAACTGAGGTCCTGGTTTTCGGCCTATCCCTTAAATACTGTTTTATTCCACATTACATCATTGGGGTATAGATTAGTTTACAGTTACAATACAGTTGTTTTGCCTCATTTTGATATTACACATTTTCATTTCTTATGTCTTCCACGGTCTGCATCATACCACAGCTAAGCTGACGCAGAGACCCACTTATCTATCACACAGTATAGGCTGGCACAGTGGCCCACTTATCTATCACACACAATTACATACAGTTGTTATCACATCCAGTTGTTTTCACATTCTTTTAGTATTACACATAGGCTTTCTCTTTTGTTAGCCTTTCCACATTCATTTCTTCCTCACTGAAACTTTCCTCATGCTCTCCACACTTTCCAAACATCAGCATCAGCAAAGGATGCGAACATGTGTGTCTATCGGGGCCACCTCACATTCGAAACATCACAGCACCTAAAAGAACACTTATTTTCTGTCAAGACTTACTATGAGGGAAAATCTCTTCCTGAATTTGTTCCTCTTCTTTTGCCAAAATGGAAAGGTGGTTGAGGGAATGATGTGGAGATTTGAGGAAAAGTACTAGGAGCTATGAAATATCAGGTTCATATTCCTGGATATGGTACCCAAATTCATTATCCACCCCAACCACACAGCCATAAAATATCCCCAAATTCATTATCCATTCCAACCCCACAGCCATAAAATGTTCCAAAGGCATTCCAACAAATATTAACATCCTACCATTGCATGTCAAAACATTTATTAAAATTAATTTGCCAGCTCGCTTCCAGTCTTCTGTTGAGTGTGTCATGTGACTCTAGAATCACACCACAAGTGAACCTGTCACACACCATGCTGCAGCTCACCTGGCAATGAGGAAAGCAGAAGATTCAGAATTTTCCCTACTGGTGTTATCTCATGCTTCAGATCAGTTTCAGGAAACACTCTTGCAGCATTTAGGAATGAACAAGTGAATGAATGAAAACCATCCAGAATGAATGAATGAAAACCGGCCATATGGCACCCTCGTTTACACTAACAAGGTCATCTGAGAGAGCCTACCAGATCTAACAGTCAGCTAATTCTTAAAGGAAACCACCACGAAGGCTTCAGAAAAGTGGTAAATATTCATTGTTTTGTTTTAGTAAGGAGAGAACAGTTATGCCTTAACTTTCCTTTTTAGGCTATTTTGAACTCATTTTATTTTATTTTATTTTATTTTATTTATTTTATTTTATTTTTTAAACATTTTTATTATTATTTCCGCTCATACAAACTTAATAGGTACACCGGTTCAGTCCCTCCCTCCTCCTCCCCCCGAACCCCCTGTACCTCCTCCCCTCACCCCTCCCTCCCCATCCCCCAGTGCCTCCCTCCCCCGAGAGAATCCTTTAATGTGCATGCCAGACTCTCCTCTGGGCCCTCCTCTCCGATGTCGTACAAGGACCCAGTGCATTTCCCTGAACCCTTTCCTGTGTTCCCGTTAAGCATAGGAACACTACTATGGCTGTCAATGCCTTGCCTCCAAGGATCTTGGTGCCTTTAGTAAACGCTAGACTTTGTGAGGTCAATAGTGTGTGGGACATTGCGCAGGGCATGCAAAGTCCAATTATGATTTCTTTGGCCCTAACTTGTGTGGAGTATCTTGTATATCATTGCCCCTCCCATCCTTGTGCTCTACAATCTTACCGCCCCCTCTTCTGCAAATTTCCCTGAGCTTCAGGATGGGATGAGATTAGGCTGGCCTAGTTCTAGGTGGGTGATATAGAGTCTCTGAAGTTCTGGATTATGGTTTGTTGATTTTCTTTTGCAGTTTTGCTGCTCCTGCAATGCCCTTCACTCCATTCTGATGGGTATTGTATTTCACCCTTAGGTGGCGGTTAGTCCAGTCTGGACCGCCTGCGAGATTCCCGGGCGGAGGAGTAGGGGTAAAGGGAGGATGGGGCTGGGAGCGGGGTGCTATTTAACCTGGGGGAGCTGGGGCGGGACCCGGGCACAGGGTGTCCTCCTCCCTGGCCCTGTGCGGCTCCATGCTCAGGCTGGCTGGTGGGAGGAGCTGGGTCCCTTGGGCTGCCTGGGGTTCTGGGGGTGGGTGGGGGCAGAGCTTATGTAGGTGGCGGTGAGTCCCAGGACCCCGGGAGTGATTCCTGGGCGGCTGAGTAGGAGTAAAGGGAGGAACTCATTTTAAATCACAAAAAAAAAACCCTTACATGCATAGTTCAAAGTGCTCCTTTGTACCCTCTCTGAAGTGTTAACATTTCTGAATCACGTGAAAACTAGTTGCAGATGCCCCCGTGTTGGTTGGTCCCTTTTCCTTTAAAAGGATTAAAATTCACAAGACACACAAGGAGAAAAGGTGTATTTGGGCTCATAGTTTTAGAGAATTTAATCTTGTGGCCCCGTGCTTTGAGCCTGTGAGACATATGACATCATAACAGAAGCTGGGAGAAGTACTGTTCTTTAGGGAACTGGGTGGCAAAGAGTGAACTGGACTCAATTTCCTTCTGTTAGGCTCCACACTTATAGGCTCCACAATCTCCCCGTGTTACCACAGTTTCAAAATGGTGCACACATGGGTCTTTGGGGGGGCACATTCCACAACCAGACTATAGCTCCACTCCCTTCCACTCAACTCTTCATACTTCAGGATGTACTAAAAGCAACACTCTACAATATGGGGAAGGCATAGCTTTTACATCATGAAAATGCCACAGACCTGACTTAATCCCTCTACTATTGAGATCACTCTAATTAAGCCATTGGTGTCACTTCCCGGTCTTGGATCTCATCCAAAATTACCTGCTGCATCTAGCTGTCTGTACCTCTTTGTCTTTTCCTCTAGTGCCTTTTTAGTCTAGATAAATCTTTAATAGTCTTGACATTTTAAATTTTTTAATTATTTATTCAGTTGTGCGTGTATGTGTGTGTGTGTGTATGTATGTGTGTGTATGTATGTGTGTGTATGTGAGTGTGTGTAGAACAACGGACAAATTCGGGAACCACTGGATGCCTCCACCTCCTCCTTGCTTACTCTACCCCGGGATTCATAGCCTCTGCCCTTCCTGTACCAGAAATGCAGGCCGCCCGGCTTCTGCCCGGCATCTATAGGTGGGGTCTAGGATCTGAACTCAGGACCTTCTGCCTGCAAGGCAGACACTTAACCCCTGAGCCACCTATCCAGCCCTAGTCTTGACATTTTAAAGATAAATTTTTTCAATTTACATTTGTCTGATGTGTCTTTATGATTTACATATTTATACATAATAACACTCATAATTATGCATACTGAAAAAGAAACATTAAATTTCAAACTCTGGACCCATGGGGATGAGGTCCAGTTAGTTCATTCATCTTGGAAGATTTGAAGTGATTTCAAATTTTGCATGCATTGGGGAATAATTTCTAATTTATTTTTATTTTTGAAGCAGGGATCTCATGGAGTCCCACGCTGGTCTTGAACTGACTATGGAGGGAAGGACGACCTTGAACCTTTCCCCTGCTTCTATCCAGGTGCTGGGATTACAGGAACGGGGCACCATGCCATGTACATGTGGTGCTGAGAAACCCTCAGATATGTTTAGGGCAGGCAAGCCGTCTGTCAAAACTGGTGTTTCAGTTTCCTAAACCTTTCAACAAGAAATTTCAGGACTTCCATGGGTGAGTGGCCTAGCTCTCCTTTCTCATCTGTCTTCCTTCTCAAGGGAGTTTGCGTAACCTCCCCCTGAAAGCTGTTCTCTAATGTGTCCAGACAGTATCATCCACATAACACTCCCAATACAGTCTGTGGTGTTAATAAATAAAAGCGACGAGGTTAACACAAACAATGTCTTTGACAATCTCAGAGGCCCATTTTTAATTTAGAGGGTGACAGGCACACATCAGTGAGGGATGCAGAGGCTACTGGGCACAGCACCAGGGCCTGGAATCCCCGGTTCTTTGACGACACTGAAATTTCCGCACCAGGCCAGCTTGGAAGCGAAGTAGGGAGCCTTCCCCTGCTGGAGTCGGTCTCTTCGCTCCTCTCCGCAGCTGTTCCAGCATCGGGCAGCTGTAGACCATTTTCTATTCCTGGGCAAATCCGAATGGGCATCTTCAGAGGGCGCAGGATCAGGCGACCTTGGAGGCAGTGCCCTAGGTGTGCTCTCAGTGGTCCGCGCCCCACCCTGGGGGCGTGTCCCTGTCCACAGGGTGCCAGTTGCAGGCTCAGATACAGAGGCCAAGTCCGCTGTGTGCAAGGCTGCAGCTGCCCCCGGCTACCGACAGGGGACGCCGCCGCAGGAGCGGCCTAGCGCCTCAACTGGGCTTCACGACTTGGGGCAGTTTCATGCCCGCTAAGCCCCGTTCCGCGGTCATACCTCCTCAGAGGAGCCCCCGGGGGTTCCCTAGCAGCGGACGCAGGTGGGGGGCGGATCGACCTCCCTGTGGTCTGCCCGCCCCGGACGGGCCCAGGCGGGAGAGGGGTAAGCACTTCAGGAGCGCTGAAAGACAGGCCGTCCCTGAGCACGCTGGAGACACCCTTAGCGCCTCGAACCCCAGGGAACCATGCGACCCGCCGTGCCTCCTCCTGGGCACCAGGCATCGTTCTCTGCTCAGAGTCCTCGGGCTCTCGGCGCCAGGGAAAGTCTCAAATAGAAATGGAGACTCGGGATTGCCACGCGAAGCCGCACCAGACCTGCCTTCCACTCTGTGAGGTGACCGCTCCCTGGTTTCCCTGGGCTTCTCTTGCTTACATGAGCCCGGCGCAATCTTGGCTTTGGGGGCCACTGAACAGCCAGAAAGGGGAGCCCAGGCAGTTCTTTGTTTGCTAAGGTAATTGCAGTTGTGAACAAACTGGGCAATTAAAAAACAGAGGAGAAATGGGTTGAGACTCTCCCCCTCTCTCCTCCCCCCACCACACTCCGCATGTGAATTCTGTCTTCTGGGTGTGGGTGCGTGTCCCTGTCAGAAGCATGACAGGTGCAGGTGTGCGCCTGCATTTCGGGACTGTCTGAGGCGAGCTTACACAAGTGGCTGGCAAGCTACTGTGTGGACTTGTGTGGGATGGGTGCAGGTCCGCAGGGGAAATTGGGAAATTGCATCTCAGAGTTTTGGGTGTGAAGCGCTCA
Organism: Typhlomys cinereus; assembly: GCA_023101885.1. Lineage (NCBI taxonomy): Eukaryota > Metazoa > Chordata > Mammalia > Rodentia > Platacanthomyidae > Typhlomys > Typhlomys cinereus. Next base: position 21,087 of record JALPQD010000146.1, read on the forward strand.
CCCGCGGGGCCACAGGATGGAGCCAGCAGCTTTCAGGTTCTTGCGAGACATCCTCGGCTTGCGTTGCGTGAGTGCAGGTAAGGTGTTTTATCACAAAAGCAGACATGCATCAATTTTTTTTTCTTTGTGAATAAGCCCACCCATTCGTTGGTGGCTTGGAAGGGATGAAAGCGAGGCTCCACGGTGAGCTGTGGAAGGCAGCAGTGAAGGCTGAGGTCTTCGTTTGGGCACCGCCTGAAGAAGGGATGGGTTGGACCCTCAGGGTGTGTGCAAAGTGACCCACTGGCATGAGAAAAGTGACCCAGAAAATTTAATTGGGTTTCGAATGAAAGCTGCAGTTACTTTTGTTTTTGTTGTAAAATTTTTTTTCCAGAATTTGCTGTCCATTTTATTATTTTATTATTTATTATTTATTATTTTAATATTTTAATATTTTTATTATCTCTGCTCATACAAACTTAATAGGTACACCGGTTCTCTCCCTCCCTCCTCCTCCCCCCACCCCTCTCCTCGCCCTCCCCTAACCCCTCCTTCCCCACCCCCCAGTGCCTCCCCTCCCCCAATCCCCAGAGAATCCTTTAATGTGCATGCCTGACTGTCCTCAAGGTCCTCCTCTCTGATGACATACAAGCCCAGTGGCATTTCCCTGAACCCTTTCCTGTGTTCCCCTTAATCATAGAAACACTATTTTGGCTGTCAATCCCTTGCCTCCAAGGATCTTGGTGCTTTTAGCAAATGCTAGACTTTGTGGGGACAATAGTGTGTTGGACATTGCGCACGGCAATGCGACCATGTTGTTGTTAAAATTTGATGGATCAGGAACAATTCCTGCCTGTCTTTGAGACAAGTGGCATTTCTGTACTACAAATTGACCATGTTTTGAGCCACACTGGCTTGGAATCGTTCCTTCGGTATTTGTGATTGATCAGGAGTTGGATCTGCAGGTAAGTTCTGATCAGTATCTTTAGCAGCACCCAAAGTAAAACTTCAGAAACAACCAGAATGAGGTAAAACCCAACATTGGATCCTTTTCTCCCCAGAGAGGATGAGAGACTGACTGGGTTTATAAGTTTTAGAATGGCCTGAGAAAATGGACTACAAATTTGTGTCAAGGATAATTACAATAAAATAAATCTGTTAGGTTCGGCTCAGTATAAATGAGGCCCCCTAACTAGTTCTTCATAGGCAGGTGAGTGATTATATAAAGTTGAGACTGGGCTGGTGGGAAACTTTCTGTGAATTGTCTTGCCATTATTATTATTATTATTAATATTATTGCAATGGGTGGAGCTACCCTGTGAAAATACAGGATTGGAGCAATGGGGACATTTCCTTTGCGTAGGTACCTGTGTAAGCCAGAGCTTGCATGCTAAACTTGAGAGAGCCAAAATGATACATTCCTTGAGTTCTCCTACACTTCTGTTAAGCTAAACTGTGTAAATACCAAGGTGATCTCATGTACTATAAGCTTTATATAGACTATTCTCAATAACTCCTTTTCTGAAAGAGACTACAGATTGGAGAAATGTCAGCTATTACCAGGATTCTGGAGAAGATGGTAGCTCTAGTGTTTCCCTTTCCAAATTCATTCTATTGCTGCTTCACTTCCTGTTTTCCTTAAGAAATTTTGGTGAATGCTTCAGTGTTGAGAGTTTCAGTAAAGTGATGTTTGTTCTTCTGTGAAGGAATCAGTTTGTTTTACCTAATGTGTGTGGTGTGACAATGATGCTTTTGCTGTAGAAATGTCTCTTTAAAGGAGACTAATTTATTTATTTCCAGTTTGTTGGAATCAGATATCCAACAGAAATCTTTTAAAACAAGCAATCCTTTCTTAAGAAAAGAATTTAGGGCGACTTTGTACAATGGAATTCGACAGTGATTTTGATGCCTTAGTGACCCACAGGGGAGATTTTTTCTTTATTTTTTTATTTTTATTTTTATTTTTTTATTATTGTTATTTATTCAACTGTGTGTATGTGCGCGCGCGCGTGTGTGTCTGTGTGTGTGTGTATGTGTGTGTCTGTGTATGTGTAGAACCACAGACGAATTCGCGAACCACCATGGACGCCTCCACCTCCTTCTGCCCCGGGATTCACAGGCTCCGCCCTACCAGGACCAGAAGCGCAGGCCGCCCCCGCTTCCGTCTGGCGTCTATACGTGGGATCTGGGATCCGAACTCGGGACCCTCCGCCTGAAAGGCGGAGGCTTAACCACTGAGCCACCTCTCCAGCCCCTTTTTTCTTTATTTGAAAAGGAGAATCTGGTTCTGATCTCTCTGATGTTTTCCCATGCATTTTTATGTCCTGCACTCCTAAGACTTCTGCAGGAATTGCTGAATATTCCAGAGATTAACTATCAGGAAGACAGGAAGAAGGAGCTGTCTGCTGTGTACACATATTGCCCTCAGAAATCTCAGTAATGGGGTTCACTTTTCCTTTCACTTCCTAGCTTGTCTTAATTCTTAGTGCTCTGAACCTAGGAATGAATTTAACCTCTTTTATTGTGGGGGCCACTTGGAAGGAATACATCTACTGAATTTCATCTTCATTGTAGCATATGGCACAAAAATATATAATTACTATACACACACAGTGTCTTGTTACATGTGAAAAAATAGAATTATAAAATAAACTTTCATCATGCTGGGTGATACAGAGATGGATCTTCCAAAAGCAGTTTCATCTTTTCCCCTTGATAAAAGTAATGTTTATTTATTTAGAACAATTCAAGAGAATACAAAAAAAAGGAAGATATGTATAATGGCCTACATAGGGTAGCACATGTTAATTTTTTTTCAATTACATTCTTCCAGATGTTGTGGTCCTTCCTTCTTGATAACACTCTGCCTTCCCCCTCCTTCTGATTTTCAAAACTTGTAAATAGAATGTGTGTATGTGTTAAAGATTCAGAGGGAAGGACTGCTAACTTAATGATTTTCATAGGTCAGATTTCAATTTTTGTTCATGGCCTTTATAGTCAAAGAAATTATGTTCTCTATTTCTCTACTCTTTGAAGGCCAATGTTTGCACTTTGAGCTAGTAAAGGCTGAAACTCCCTATTAGATTTAAACAGTGAAGCATCAGAAAACAAGTGGAAGGCATATTGGCCATTCAAGCAGGAAAACCTGTGTTTCTGGTTGTAATTTCTCTACTTTTTCGTGTGTATTTTGGTCACTGGGTCTCTGTGTCCTGGAAGGACAGATGTCACTTTTAGATTCAGCTCAGTAAGTTCATGATATATGTGTTGCTTTGACATTTGATGAGGATGATGTTTGTTTGAAGAGAGATTATTCAGACAGACAGATGGGACTCACCCTCAGAGTTCCTGATTCAGTTGACACCATAAGACGCAGAGTTAATCGGTAGGAGGCCCAAATCCCTATTTCACTTTTTTATATCCATTAACCCAGTTACTGGTAGTGTACAAGCCTGCCAGTTAGGGGTTTGGAAAGTGTTAGTCCAATCAGTATCAGTTTTCTCCACTGGGGGAGGGAGGACATCCTGACCTAGTCAAGATAGAAGAAAATAATTTTCCAGAACCTAAGAATATAATGTTTACAGTACAAGTAATTACTAGTCAGGAATACAAGTTATTCAAATTTCAAGGAAGCCAAAATGCTTACAAATAGGCAGATTAAATGAACATTAGCCATAATGACTTTTGTTAAATAACTAGAACTACCTGCTTGAGATGTTGTTAAACCACGAAGCTTGCAAAATTCTTCACAATCATCTCCTGGAGACCTGGGGATTCTACACAATCTTTCTCCCTCATGGTGTCTCCAACGCCTATCTTTCTGTCCCTTAGTTGCACCTAATGTCAACCTTTGTCTGCTACACATTTGTACACATATGTGCATGCACATCTGCTTATACATGTGAACTTATAAACAAGCACATATAGCACATGACTGCACACACAGAAAAAAAATAAATGGATAATAAATCCGTGGATTTTGCTTCATTTCAAAAAAATAGATAAACAAAAGCAGAATTTCCAAGAACCACTGTACCATTGCTGACCATGAACACTGTAGAAATGAGTGTCCCTAGTTTGGGGTACTTGGCCAGCCGGCATGGTCTTGGAGGAGTAGTGCTGAGCCATTCAGTTCAGCTTATTCTCTCCATATGGCAGATGGAGAGACGGAAACTCACAGGGTCATACACAATGGGTGATGGAGATAGGCCTACTCATAACCCCAACTAGTTCAGTTTAGCACAAAAAACTCTCAACCTCAGTAACGATTCCCATTTTGTCCCCTTAGATTCCCACATTTATGACACTTAAGTCTCTCTGAAGTACCCATCTCGCATGACTAGCACAAGTTACTCTGAGTGGCAGATGATATTTCCAAAGAAGTCTGGTCCAGTATCTCTTGCCTCACGTACCCTTAGAGGGAAAAGCAGCACCAACTGAGTGTAGCTGAAGCAATGCCATGTGAGTGCAGAAGTTACATTTCATAGATAGATGCAGGTATCAACTTGACAATTGAAAAGTTGAGCTCTGAGCACATTTGTAAGGAATTAGTAGCTAAGTCCCAAGCACACCTGTAGGAGAGTGTCTGATCAATGGGCGAGCACAGACCATGGTGAGTGGGACTAGTCCCTGGGCTGATTCAGGGAGTTGGCATTCTTTGGAATACTTGGGCAGACATGCTGCCCAGCAAGTGAAGTTTACCCCTCTGTCACCTGTCCTGTGGATATGGCGTGGCCAGACTCTTGGTGTAGCTTGTGTGTCAAATCATCACATAACAGAATAAAAGCTCCTTTTTCCCTCAGCCATTGGTGGTGAATTTGTCAAAAACACAGGGTAACTGTGATGGAATCATGAAGTGATCAGGCTTCTACTTGCTCTCTTGCGATGCTCTGCGTTGAGTACAGCCACCATGCTGTAAGGAAAAACCAAGCATCCTAGGAGGGGCAGCATGACCACGATCAGAAGCCCAGCTGTCATCCCAGTCAGCCCCACAGTCATTAACACAAGCTGGATCTGTCAGCCCTGTGTGTTACCATGGAACAAGACCCCCAGCAACATGCTCCGCTGCTCCGGAATTGAGAGGAGAGAGCTGCACACGTTGGTCTATGTCCAGGTCGAAGATTCAACAGCCAAACAATTGATTGAGGCTTGGTGCACACTGGCCCATCTTTTTCCCTTCAGTTCTGATATGGTGTTGCAGTTACTCTGCATTGTTGCTGATAAAAATCCTGACCAAGCAGTCTAAGGGAACAAAGGGCTTAATTTGCTTTTTTTTTTATTTTTTTTATTTCTTCCCCTCATACAAAGTTGATTAGTAGCCCATTCCCCTCCCTCCCTCCATCAATCACTGTTCCCTCTTGCTTGCTCTCCCCTTTTCCCCTTCCTTTCCCCCCTCCCTCCTTTTCTCCCAGTGCCCCCCTCCCCAATTGTGGAGCATTCTTTACTGTGCATGTCAAACTTCCCTCTGGGTCCGCCTCTCTGATGACATATAAGGACTCAGTGACATTGCCTAGAGCTCTTTCTTGGGTTCCCCTTTCGTATAGGAACACTATTGTGGCTGTTAATCCCTTGCCTCTAATGATCGTAGTGCCTGTGATCAATGCTAGACTACGGGGGTTCAATGAGATGTTGATCACTGTGTAGGCCACGGAAAGTCCTCTTCTGATTTTATCGGCTCTAACTTGTATGGAGTATTTTGCATATCGTTGCTCCTCCCAATCTTTAGGCTCTTAAAATCTTACCGCCCCCTCTTCCTCATGTTTCCCTGAGCTTTGGGATGGGGAGAGATTAGGTTGGCCTGGTTCCAAGTAGTTGATGCAGAATCTCTGATTTCCTGCATGATTGCTTGTAGATTTGTTTTTGTTTTTTTTTTTTAAGTTTTGCTGCTCCTGCACCACCCTTGGCTCCATCCTGATAGGTATTGGATTTCACCCCCTGGGGTGCAGTGTGTCCTCGCTGATGGGGCTTAATTTTCTTACAATAGTAAAGTTACTGTTCTCAGTCTAGCTTGATAAGAGTGCTCACATTAACAATAATCTCCACATGACAGCTAAGAAAGGAAGCATCCTTAATTTGCCACACCAGCATGTCTGCCAAGTATATACAAACAGTTCCCTCCATTTTATTCATCTGTCTGGGCACTAGTTCCACCCACATTGGCTAGGTCTTCCCCATCATCTAGACAAGCTCCTGCAGGTTCTTTCCGGGCTCAACTCAACTATTAATTCTCTACAAATGTGCCCAGAGTCAAATCCTCAACCATCAAGTTGACACCTGTACCTAGCTATAACATAAGGGTGTTTGGGAGAGGAGGATCTTACTTACCACCCCTCTTCATTCATGACAGACTTCAGTGCCTGGATCATCATCTTACTCTTCATCTGAAACCTGCCATTATCTTTGCTGACACCAGGATCCACGAAGGGGATTTATCAAACTGTCAGTTTGTTGGTTCCCTGTCCTCTACAGTGATTTCCAACTTCCACCTTCTTCCTATTCCTGTCTATAAACTGGTGAAAGGAAGCGAGAAGAACCGAGTGGCAGATACAAGCCTCAAAATAGTCAGTCAGGAAGTGCAGCTGAGAGCATGAAAGATGTAAATTTTTCTTCTGTCTCCAAGTGAAGTGACCCGTAAAAATGAGGGATGAAGTGAAGAACTCAGAAGGATGTCAGGGAAAGTCAAGGAAGGCTGGGGACAAAGGGTTTTCTTTATGTGCTGGTTGGGGGTGTTGTTTTGCCAGTGGAGCCAGGGGCACTCCACATGCATGCAGGCAGGGTGAGGGGAGGGCTTGGTAAAGAACAGGGAAGCTCAAATCCAGCATGGAGATGAGCCTTAAATACCAGAAGTGCTCAGAGAAGGATGACTTGCTGACTAAGGATGAAGGGAAACCACCATCTCTAACACAAAGCTTATAAGTAACCTAAAGGCATTCTTAGAGTGAGTTGGGGAGAGAATGGGTTGGGGAGATGAAGGGGTGGAGGAATGGAAAGATAGAGGGAATGAGGAGGGGAAGAATGGGAAGGGAGAAGGCAAACAGGTAGATAGTCGGATGGGAAGATTTCTTTCTGAGAGATTTAGCCTCACCCAGGAATGGTGGTGTTTCTGAGAATTTTGGCAGCATTTCTCAGTTCCTGTGCCTTCCCCGTATATTGGAAACAGTGGGTAGGAAAGGCTTCAGGAGCACCCTCAGTCCTGTCTGGATTAGTCTTTTCATTGCATCTGCAGGTACTCAGCTCAGAATCCCCTCCCAACCAGCCCTGTCGTCCACCTGTGATGCACATACATACACACACACAGGTACTATTGAATAAATAATAAAAAAATTAAAAAAGGATAGGAACCATGGCTTTATTCCCCTCTGACAGCTAGCATCTGTGGTCTGTGGGGCACAGAAAAGTGTCATTTAATCAGGAAACCAGGCTTTGTTGTGCTCTGCTTCACACAGGCCTCTCCTGACTCTCTGACATCCCCTGTGGGTTGTCCTCCAAGGTTCCGTTGGAAGGCAGAAATGTGGCCACCCTGGCAACAGCCTGAACAGTGCGTGTGCATGTGCTGCGTCATGTATGCTTTAAACGCTGGTTAAGCAGGATGCTGATATTACTGTGAGTCTATGCAAGAGATCTACAGGAGAACAGCCATGCAAGTGAGGGGGTTGCAATCTACTTGCAAAGAATTGGAACAGAGTCCAGGTGCACGCTCTTCACAGAATTCAAAGACTTGGCATGGTCCGTAGACCCCCAGTTCCACAAACACTCTGGGAAGTTGTGAAAACCACAGATTCCAGGGCTTATGATGCGAGGGAAGATTCCAGGGCTCATGGTACACATGCAGATTCCAGGGCTGATGATACAACTGAAGATTCCAGGGCTCATGGTACACATGCAGATTCCAGGGCTCTTGGTACAATTGCAGATTCCAGGGCTCATGGTACAACTGCAAGGTGTGTAGTTCTAGGGCCTGGCAATATTCGATCCGACTGAGCACCTAAAAGTTTCTGCTGTTTATTATCAAGGTCACTGATTGTCAGGTGAGAGGTGTGAGCTGGGATCCCAACATCTCCATCCTCCAAATCCTTGTCAGCTTTCCATTTGACCCTTGAGTCATGGTTCATCTATGACTTTTCCCTGGGATTGCCAGCACCTTTTCTGTATTTCCCTTTGTTTCTGGTTCCAGAGATGAAACTCAGAGCAAACTCTCTGCCTTAATTTTTGAGGCAGGGTCTCTCACTGAAGTTGGAGGTCACTGATTCAGCCAGACTAGATGGCAAACTCCTCTCGTACTGAGATTCCAATTACATGCTGCCTCACTTGTAGGTGAGCACAGAGTCCAGGCTTGGGCACCAGCAGTGGCTACTCTCCAGAACCTGCCAAAGCTGTCCTGATTCATGCCAAGGAAGAACACTTCTCTCAGTGGAGCACCCGCAGTTCCCTCTGCTCCCAGTGCCCTCTCTGCCTCTAGGTCAGAACATGTTGTCTGGGCAGCCTCGGGAAAGAGCCCCCTGTGTACGTGCTGGTGGCCGGATTGACCAGCTCCCCCTGTGTAAGTCTTTGTTCTTGAACAATAAAGTGGATACTCTCTTTCCCACTCATGGTATCTCCGGCGCCTGTCTTTCTGTCCCTTAGTGGCGGCGGCTGCCTCACCCCTGTCGTGTCCCGTGAATAGCTCTGGCTGGGCCACTGCAACGACCAGCAGAGCTCCTGGTCGTTGCTACCATGCAGCCACTGCAATACACATTTTTTCAGAGGTGCCACCCATCCACCTCAGATCTTCCTGACCTTGTGGCAAGCACTTAGCTGACTAAGCCACCTCCCCAACATCCCAGCCCTACATCCCTTCAAAGTTCCTGACAGCATTGTGAGCGTGACATCAGAGACAAATGAATGGACTCCAAACCCGTCTTTAAAAGCTCTGTCCCTAAAGGTGCTGGGCAGCTCTCCATCACTGTGACAAATATGCAGGAAAATTGACTTCAAAAGAGCACGTGTTTATTTTGGCTCACACTTTCCCAAGCTCTGCCCATGGCTGCTTGTCCCCGTGCTTTGGTCTTGAGGCAGAACAGTTAATAAGCACATTTATAAGCACAGGCGTGTAGGCAGGAGAGTAGCTCACCTCAAGCCTACCAGGCAGTGAGGAGAAGAGGACATGTCCCAGTATCCCCCATGAAGATGCTCCCCAAACCCATCTCCCGCCCTAACTCTTCCACAGGGCCCCACCTCCTAAAGGTTCCATTGCTTCCCAGGAGCATCAGGGGCTGGAGACTAACCTTTTAACACAATGGTCCTCATTGCATGTCCAAATGATGGAAGGTGCCCAAGTATAAACAACAGTTTGAAGTAGGAGAAATACTAAGCTTAAATTTCAGATGAAGGGTTTCACCCTTAACAACTATGAGTTCTGTTATGAAGCATAAAATATGTGTACCCCAATAGAACAGATACAAATGGTAAGTGTTCAAGAAGCCCTTGAACCTCCCTTAATTCTACTATTCATGCATTCATTCTTTCCGTCGTTCATTCCTTCATTCATTTGGGTGTAGATGTGTGAGTGGTGTTCATGCATGCGGCACATGCACGTGTGTGGAGGCCAGAAGTGGGAGCCTTATTCCTTGGAGACAGGGTCTCTCTCTGTGAATCTAGAACTTGAATTTTTAAGCCAGGCTGGAAGTCAGAAAACCCCATCAATCCTTCTATTTCTATCCACGTCAGTGCCAGGGTCATGGGTGTGCACTGGGCACCCTTGACTTTTTGCGTAGTACTGGAACCTGAACCCAAGTCCTCAGGCTTGCTCACCAAGCACTCTTACTGCTGAGTCCTTTCTCTACATCTTGCATATTTTTTAAAAGTGCTTATTTTCTTAAATGCATTGTCATTTCTTCAGTGCAAGATTGATCACAGTAAGCAAGGACAGCCAGACAGAGCTGATGGGGATGTGGGAAGAGGGTAGGCCTGTGCACTGGAAGAAGTGGAAAGCTTGATTCAGCATGGTCTGAAAGCTGGTTGTACCATTGTTCCAAGGCCTTGAAACTGACCCAGAAATTCCACTGGCCAAGATTTATCTTAAAGAAATAGCAGAGCCTTTAAGTAATTGCACCTGTCTCTTGCCTGTGATGTATCATGGCAGGAATAAAGTGGAACACTACTTCTTCAAAGAAAGGGAACTGGTGTGATATAATAGTAGGACATTAAAAATGAAGAAGGCAGGAGGAAGAGGAAAAGAGAGATTCTGAAGGAAAAAGTTACAAATCACCTTTATTTCTTTTTATTCAACTACATTTTTCTAAACTTTTGTATGGATAGTTTTTTTTCTAAAATCAAAAGGCATGGATACTTAGGTCATAATAGACTAACGTTATTTCATGCTGAAAATCCTACTACATTTTCCAAGTGATGTTACCCTGGTTAAGTTCTAGGCATACATAATAATTAACCTCATTTGTCACCCTGGATCGGTCATCTTAATCTCTTGCTGCCAATACTTCTCCACCACGATGGACTGTATCCCCTCAAGCTGTAAGCCAGAGTAAACATTTCCTACTTTAGTCTGTTTTTCTCAGGTTGTTATCAGAGCAACAGGAAAGCTAACTAACATATCATAAGCCTCAGAGATAGCCTACATACTTAACTTCTTCACGGTAATTTTCAGAGTTAAACAGAGTAGATAATATTATCCTGTGGAACTATGGATTCAGGGAGACCCTAGCCCGGGCTGCCAAACCCAGGAGGTCTGGCAACAGACAAGCCTGAACAAGTTCCACTATGCCCCGGACATGCCCCAGTAGAGGAAGCATACAGGCAGAGGGATGAACAACCAATGGGAAGAAGGGATGAAAAACTAATGGGAAGCAGCCATCTAACTTGCCCCTGAGATGGACACCTAGTAAACAGTTGAATGATTGGTGGCTGTCCCCCGCGGAGGAATGACAACACCTGATTGGACCCTGACACTACAGAAACCCAAATGCTTCCTGACTAAATCTGAATCTACAGCCAACTGTTTGTCTGCTGGCTGCTTCTGTCCTGACTCCTGGGTTTTAGGTGGTGACCCCGCACACGCGAGGCCGCTGTGGAACTCCTCCTCCTTTCCCCAGCTCACCTGGTGGGCATTTGGCAACATTGCTCTGGCAAACCTTAAGACCTGAGTAAAGATTACCAGCACCTTCGGGAAAGCTGAGCACAGTGACATTGGTAACTCGTGTGCAGGCAGTGGAAGGGGAGATGTTGGGGGAGGGGGATATGTTGTGGGAGGAGGAGATGGTGTCAGATGGGGAGATGGTGGTAGTAGGGGAGATGGAGGGGGAGGGGGAGATGGAGATGGAGGGGGAGGTGGAGGGGGAGATGGAGGCAAAGGGGGAGATGGAAATTGAGGCCGAGATGTAGGGAGAGGAAGAGATGGAGGCAGATGGGGAAATGAAAGCAGAGGGGAAGATGGGCGGGGAGGAGGAGATGGAGGCAGAGGGGAAAATGGAGGAGCAGGTGGAGATGGTGGTGGAAGGGCAAAATGTAGGGGGAGAGGGGAGATAGTGGAGATGGGGGAAGATTCTGGCAGAGAGGGGAGATGGAGTCGGAGAGGGGGTTGGAGGCGAAGGTGGGAGATGGTGGCAGAAGGGAGAGATGGAGGCAGAAGGTGGAGATGGTGACAGAAGTTGGAGATGGTGGCAGAAGGGGGAGATGGAGGAGGAGGGGGAGATGGAGGCAGAGGAGGAGATGGTGTTTGAGCAGGGAGATGGAGGCAGAGGTAGGAGATGGAGGAGGAAGGGCGAGATGGTGAAAGAGGGAGGAGATGGAGGCGGAGGGTGTAGATGGAGGTGAAGTGGGGAGATGGAGGTGGAGAAGGGAGATGGAGATGGACGGTGGAGATGGAGACAGAGGGAGGAGATTAAGGCAGATGTGGGAGATGGTGGTGGATTGGGGAGATGGTGGTGGGGGCGGGAGATGGTGGCCGAAGGGGGACATGGTGGCCAAGGGGGGACATGGTGGCGAAAGGGGGACATGGTGGTGGAAGGGGGAGATGGTGGCAGAAGGAGAGATGGGGGATATCTGGAATCCATTGATTAGGAGACTATGTCTCACAAAAACAAGCTGTCAAGGGGCTGGATAGATGGCTAATGGATTAAGCAGAAGGATCTAAGGTCAGGTCCCAAGATCCCTGATTAAAAAAACAAAAAAACCTGAAAAGTTGTAACAGCAGTCTACAATTCTGACTGTGGAAGGCAGAGCCTGGAAAACCCCAGAGGAAAGCAATAAGGAAGTAGAACAAACTGGGATGATTCCCCGAGTCACCCTTTGTCCTCCACAGGCATATACAATGCCCTCTTCCATCTACACGCACGTATGTGCACATACACACACACACACAAATTGTAAAATAAGTGATGTGTGATCAAAGAAGGCAGTACCTAATGTCAACCTTTCTCTGCCACACATTTGTACACATATGTGCATGCATATCTGCGTGTACATGTGCACTTATAAACATGGATATATAGCACATGAGTGCACACACAAAATAAAATAAATAGATAATAAATCCCTGGATTTTGCTTCATTTCAAAAAAATAGATAAACAAAAGCAGAAATTCCAAGGACCACTGAACCATTGCTGGCCATGAACACTGTGTAAATGGGTGTCCCTAGTTTGGGGTACTTGGCCAGCCAGCATGCCCTTGGAGGAGTAGTGCCGAGCTATTCAGTTCAGCTTATTGTCTCCACATGCCACATGGAGAGGCGGAAACTCACAGGGTCATACACAATGGGTGATGGAGTTAGGCCTACGCATAACCCCAACTAGTTCAATTTAGCACAACAAACTCTCAACTTCAGTAACAACTCCCAGGTTGTCCCCTTAGATTCCCACATTTATGATACTTAAGTATCTGTAAGTACCCATCTCGCATGACTAGCACAAGTTACTCTGAGTGGCAGATGATATTTCCAAAGAAGTCTGGTCCAGTATCTTTTGCCTCATGTGCTCTTAGAGGGGAAAGCGGCACCAACTGAGTGTAGAGGAAGCAACGCCATGTGAGTACATAAGCTACATTTCACAGATTGATGCAGGTATCAACTTGACAATTGAAAAGTTGAGCTCTGAGCACATTTGTAAGGAATTAGTACCTAAGTCCCGAGCACACTTATAGGAGAGTGTCTGATCAATGGGCGAGCACAACCATGGTGTGTGGGACTAGTCCCTGGGCTGATTCAGGGAGTTGGCATTCTTTGGCATACTTGAGGAGACATGCTGCCTGGCAAGTGAAGGTTTCCCCTCTCTCACCTGTCCTGTGGATATGGTGTGTCCAGATTCTTGGTGTAGCATGAGTGTCCTCTGTGAGGAGATAGTGCCAAATCCTCACATAACAGAATAAAAGCTTTTTTCCCTCAGCCATTTGGTGGTCAATTTGTCAAAAACACCGAGTAACTGTGATGGAATCATGAAGTGATCAGGCTTCTACTTGCTCTCTTGCGATGTTCTGCATTGAGTACAGCCACCATGCTGTGAGGAAAACCAAGCATCCTAGGAGGGGCAGCATGACCATGATCAGAAGCCCAGCTGTCATCCCAGTCAGCCCCACTGTCATTAAAATAAGCTGGATCTGTCAGCCCTGTGAGTTACCATGGAACAAGACCCTCAGCAATGTGCCCCGCTGGTCCGGCATTGAGAGGAGAGAGCTGCACACGTTGGTCTATGTCCAGGTCGAAGATTCAACAGCCAAACAAGTGATTGTGGCTTGGTGCAAACTGTTCCATCTATTTCCCTTCAGTTCTGATATGGTGTTGCAGTTACTCTGCATTGTTGCTGATAAAAATCATGACAAAGCAGTCTAGGAGAACAAAGGGCTTAATTTGATTTTTTTAATTATTCGTTTTTATTTCTTCCACTCATACAAAGTTAATGAGTAGCCCATTCCCCTCCCTCCCTCTACCCCTTCTTGGACCCTCTTGCTCCCTCCCCGCTTTTCCCCTTCCTTTCCCCCCTCCCTCCCTTTCTCCCAGTGCCCCCTTCCCCCAATTGTGGAGCATTCTTTCATGTGCATGTCAAACTTCCCTTTGGGTCCTCCTCTCTGATGAGGTGTAAGGACTCAGTGGCATTGCCTAGAGTTCTTTCTTGGGTTCCCCTTTTGTATAGGAACGCTATTGTGGCTGTTAATCCCTTGCCTGTAACGATCATAGTGACTGTGATGCATGCTAGACTATGGGGGTTGAATATGTTGGTCATTGCACAGGTTATGGAAAGTCTTGTTCTGATTACGTTGGCTCAAACTTGTATGGAGTATCTTGCATATCATTGCTCCTCCCCATCTTTAGGCTCTTAAAATCTTACCGCTTCCTCTTCCTCAAATTTCCCTGAGCTTTGGGATGGAGAGAGATTAGGCTGGCCTGGTTCCAGGTAGTTGATGCAGAATCTCTGATTGGGGGGGAGACAGGGAAGGGGAGTCGGTGGCGGGTAGGAGGGCACACATGTGGGTTTGTGTGGTGGAGGGGGCTGGGCAGGACTGCTGCCCCAGCCACCTGGGAACCACACCACGTCGGGCCTGCGCGGGTCTCAGGAGAACAGCTCACTTGTCCCTGGTTGGGGGAAAGATCTAATGACTGACTACTCCTCCCCAAACCCCCTGGAGCTGGGGCGTTGACTTTTCTGTGCCCGCAACAATCCCTTCCTTTGGGTGAATCCACCTCACCGCCTCTGCGGTCCCCAGTGGGGACCTTCCTCTGCCCGCAGCTGCCACCTACGCCCAGGCCCAGTGGAAAGCCTCTGGGCCTTTTCCTTTAGACGTCCAGAGGGTAAGGCGCCAGGAGCTACTCTCCTAATCCCCTGAGCCGCCCACTCACCCAAGGAGCCGTGGACCTGGCAGAAGCCAGGAGGGCCAAGAGAAGCAAGCAGGAAGAAAAGGGGCTAGGGAGCCAAGGGCGGGCTCCCGCCCTGCCCTCTCTCCAGGCCTCTGGGAAGCACAGGAAGAGGAACGAGGGAGGCCCCCCTCCCCTGGCCAGGACACCTACGACTCCGGCCACAATGGCTCTTGCGGTGCGAGGCCTATCAGCAAAGGGACCTTGCCTGCGGCCCTCATGCCACGTGGTGGAATGAGTGTACCAACCTTCAAAGAACTACTCTTACCTCCAATATGTACTCCAAATGCATGAGCCATGACACAGATTTTTCTGCGCATTAACATGCAGAGACACACATACTCACATGCAGTTGACATACACGCCAAGAAAATGTTGACAGAATCTGAATGTCATGAAATGAAGCAATCCATCTCTTGTCCAGTGGTGGAATATGGCATGCACGCTTAGAAATAACTGCACACATTTCAGGATGCGTCAAGTGGAAATCTCATCAGAGAAAAGGTTGGGGAATAGGGATCAACTTCAGAAAATGCTCCTCTTCAATTCGATGATTAGACCCAGTAAAATTTCTATCTCTGACTCACCTAACATACACATGTAGACTTACACACGTATACTTTTTTTCAAAAGCCTCCTTGACAAAGGAGCAGGTATAATGTCCAGGCGATCCTTTGGTGGAAAAAAAATCTGGAGGGGGTGGACACATGTTTCCTGGAGAAGGCACTGGGAACTGAGGCTCCCTGAGTCCACTGATGGCAGTGGACATGGTGGTAGTGGCACAAGGCCACTGGAAGATGTGTCTCTGATGTTAGTGTCCATTGAAGCAGTCACCTTTGAATTCTGTTACCAAGTCAAAAAGCCAAATGGATAAAACTTTTCCTCAGCAGTTTAGGCATAGAGCATAGCTTGCAGGCACTGTTGCAGAAACCATTTGTCATATTCTTCCGAAGGTCAAAAAGGAATCCACTTTCCACATTGTCCTACGAGCTAGTGTAAAGCCACCATGAATGCATTGCTAACGAAACAGAACAGAGTAATACTGTCACCGAAGGCAAAACAGAGGAAGCATTCTGAAAGAATGTATGTCAGTAAATGCACGTGACAACATACACCCGTACATAAATATACACATGCACATAGTATGTATAGACTACTTGTGTGTGCGCCTCAGTGAAGAATGTGATTATATAGCTATTTTCCAGCAGACAAAACCACCGTTACTCTCTGAAACAAGACCGTGCCTGAACATTAAACAAAAGATTCTAGGAGGAAAAAAAATGAAATTTTGGAAAACTGTTTCCACTAATATTAAAGCCCCCATTTTCACCATGGATGGATATGTGCATGTTTGGATGTTTGATGTGTGAATGTGTGGATGGGTGCTTGACTGTAAGCCTGGCTGCCTGGCTAGGTAGACCCACGGATGGATGGATGGATGGATGGATGGATGGATGGATGGATGGATGGATGGATGGGTTTTTGAATGGATGGATTATTGGATGGATGGATGGTTAGGTGGAAAGAGAGAGTCACAAGTTTCTTTAGTAGAGGTCAGCAATATTCTTTTGGTTCTTCCGTGTAAAATTTCTGAGCCTGGATCTTTCTCTGTCACCCATATTGGCTACCAACACACAATGCACCAACCTTGGCATGCTAAATTTCAGATGATATTCAACTCTGACCCTGGCTTCTCCATTTTAAAATCAGTTACCTTCCTATATGCCCAGAATGAAAGAAGTGAAAAAGCCCTGAGAGAAACAATCCCATTTACAGTAGCCCCTTCCTATAAACCTAACCAAAAAAGCAAGAGACCTTTACAATGAAAACTTTAAAACTCTGAAGAAAGAAATTGCAGAAGACATCAGAAGGTGGAAAGACCTCCCATGTTCCTGGATTGGCAGAATCAACATCATAAAAATGACCATCATACCAAAGATAATATACAAATTCAATGCGATATCAATTAAAATCCCAAAGCAATTCTTTAAAGAGGTTGACCAAACAATCTCAAAATTCATATGGAGGCACAAAAGACCCAGGATAGCAAAGACAATCCTGAATAACAAAAACACTGCTGGAAGTATCACCATACCAAACCTTAGTCTATACTACAGATCCATAGTTATAAAAACAGCCTGGTTCTGGCTCCAAAATAGACACACAGATCAATGGATAAGGGTTGAAGACCCAGATATAAGCCTACACAACCACAGCCATTTGATCTTTGACAAAGGTTCCCTAAAAATCCGATGGAAAAAGAACAGTATCTTCAACACATGGTGCTGGCAAAACTCTATCTCCACATGCGGAAGATTAAAACTGGACCCGTTCTTGTCACCATGTAAAGAATTAATTCCAAATGATCAAGTCCCTCGATATAAGGCCAGAGACTATAAAAAACATAGGTGAAAGGGTAGGGCGCTCCCTGGAGCTGATTGGGCTAGGCCGATACTTCCTAAACAGACATCCAATAGCACAGTCACTGCAACCAACTCTCAACAGATGGGATCTTGTGAAATTAAAGAGCTTCTGTTCAGATAAAGAGATTGTAACATGAGCACAAAGGCAACCCTCAGAATGGGAGAAAATCTTCACTAACCACATATCTGATAGAGCTCTACTGTCCAGATTGCACGAAGAACTTAGAAAACTAAACACCAAGGAAACAAATGGTCCAATTAAAAAATGGAGCCTGGAACTTAAAAGAAACTTTACCAGGGATGAAATTAAAATGTCTAACAAATATCTTAAAAAATGCTCCACATCCTTAGCCATCAGGGAATGCAAATGAAAACTTCCCTGAGATATCATTTCACCCCGGTCAGGATGGCAAAAATCCATAATACAAACAACAATTGCTGGAGAGGATGTGTAAAGATGGGAACTCTCCTACATTGCAGGTGGGAATGCAGGCTCATACAGCCACTCTGGCAAGCCGTCTGTAGATTCTTAAAGAAATTAAAGATTGAAATGCCATATGACTCTGCTATTCCACTTTTGGGAATAACCCCCCATACAGCAAAAATTCACCTCCATAGCACAAGCATGACCATGTTCATAGCAGCACTGTTTACAATAGCAAAGTCATGGAATCAACCCAAATGTCCAACAGTTGATGAGTGGATAAGGAAAATGTGGTATATCTATACAATGGAGTATTAGTCAGCCATCAAAAATGATGAATTAATTTTATTTGCCGGGAAATGGATGGAATTAGAAACAATTATATTGAGTGAAGTATCCCAGACACAGAAAGTTAAGTGCCGTATGTACTGCCTAATAGGTGCCTCCAAGTACCAAACCCACTTAGAGACATTTAAGGATAATTCTCTGTAATACCTACAGTAATTGCAAAGATTATGAACAGGAGGGATGGGGAAGGAGGGCCACACCAGAAACAAGGAGAGAGGGGACCATGTTACAGCAGAGAAAATAGGCCACCATCAAGGACTGCAAGGGGTGACATCCAATACCCATCAGGTTGGAGTAAAAGACATTGCAGAAGCAGCAAAAGTGAAAAAAAAATCAAAAAAACCATAATCCAGAACATCAGAGACTCTATATCAACCACCTGGAACTAGGCCAGCCTAATCTCTCCCCATCCTGAAGCGCAGGGAAATTTGTGGAAGAGGGGGCGGTAAGATTGTAAGAGCACAAGGATTGGAGGAGTAATGATATGCAAGATACTCCACACAAGTTAGGGCCAAAATAATCATAATTGGACTTTGCATGTCCTGTGCAATGTCCAACACACTATTGACCCCACAAAGTCTAGCATTTGCTAAAGGCACTAGGATCCTTGGAGGCTAGGGACTGACAGTCACAGTAGTGTTCCTAAGCTTAAGAGGAACACAGGAAAGGGTTCTGGAAAATGCCACTTGGTCCTTGCATCTCATTGGAGAGGAGGACCCAGAGGAGAGATTGGCATGCACATTAAAGGATGCTCCAGGGATGGGAGGGTGAAGCACCGGGGGATGGGGAGGGAAGGGGGCTGGGAGGTTGGAGGGAGGGAGGGGACCGGTGTACCTGTTAAGTTTGTATGAGTGGAAATAATAAAAATAAATTTAAATTTTTTTTCTACTTTTACAAGAATATTGAGTATTCATCTCAGCTTCCTACTCTTCCTCCCCCTCCATTCCTTCCTTTCCCTTCACCATTCTCTCTCACTCCCTCCTACCCTTCTGCCTATGTCCTTTTATGGACTCCAGGGTTCACTTTGACTCACCCACTCCTGTGGAGGTTCAGGCCTCTGTATATCAAGTTACTTCCCTTCAAGCCACCCCACTGATATGTGTATTTCCCTTCGTTCATCCAGCTTTAGAACCAAAGTTTTCCACTGCAAGTGCCCATTCTGTGGGTATAATAACAGCTACCAGCAGAGTATTTTGATATACTATCTTCCTATCTCTAGGTTTATTGGCTGTCTTCCTTATTGACTTTTTTCCTCCCCCCTTTACTTTATACAGGGATGGGTACCATTCTGACAAGTGGATCTTGAATCCAATCAGAAAGGTGTTGGTTGTCTCCTTGTTACTCATGCCACTATTAAACTGGTGGTCACCTGTTGCCATGATGATTTACATCACAATTTAAGATCTCATACCATTGATGGGGCTTGTGATTATTTCTCTCCCTAGTAGCTTCTAAAGTATTCGTTGGTACTTTGTAAATTATTGTGATGACTTTTAAAATTAAGGGAATCTTAAGAAAAGCTTGAAGCTGGACATTAATGACAAAACATTGCACAAAGAAGGAGGAGACAAGGAGTTATTGTTAATGAAGCTTGTGTGGTAAGGCTTTAAAATAGAATAAATTGGTACATAAGTCTAAAAGTTTTATTTAGTTATGTAGATAATTTAAAGTTATGTATGTTAAGGCAATTCTTCCTTCTTTTGAAAATGGTTTGTAATGAGATTCTACATGGATGAGAGACAAATTAACAGAAGGGAGGCAGGGATAAGGTCATGGCCTCTAGTACCATTTCTAAGGCAATTTTGCTCATATGGGTCATTTTACTCTGGAGTATAAACTCAGTTACCCTCTGTGATATACAAACGTGTCTTGGTATCATAATTATTATGTTTTCTTTTCTTTTGGGGAGAACACCTGTGGATTGCTGGTATTTCTAGACCATAGTACTTCTAGGTTTTTTAGCAGAAGCATATTGGGCATCAACTCGCATTTAAACCATGACACAGTGACTATATCCTGACCATTCCAAACATTTCTGTAGACATAAGTATTGAGAATACTTACATATTCTCCCCTTCTACTCTCATTATCTGATATATCACAAATGGATGTCTCAATATGTAAGACATATGGCACCTGGAATGACAGTAGCTTCCTGCAAGTTGTTGACTCCAAGATGACAAACAGACTCTGGAATGTGTAAGTCGGTACTTTGGACATGCCACCTGATTGAAACATAGATCTGGTTCCTATACTTCTACTTGTATGGTGACTCCCATTATCAGACTACAGGAACCTTAGGAGATTATAAACATGAAAGTTCAGCAGCCTGCACTATGCAGTATAACCAACAAGCTCAGATGCACAATAGCATCTAACAAAACCATTTCTCCTTGAATTACTTACTTTCTTTTTCAGAAATTTGTAAAACAAAATTAGCTAAGCAATTGTTGCTTATAAATAGATGATACAGGAAACACTGTAGAAAGAAATCATCCATCATATAGGAAAAATGGCCAGATGCCCATGCAGATCTGGACTGGACAGCATACCAATGACCTCTTTCCAAGAAGGGACTTTTGGTTAGGCAGAAGCAAGAAAATGGTCAAGGGTAACTATGGCCACACTTATGAGGTACCTACTTGTTTCCCACATCTGATTTCCATAATAGTAGAAGGAGTTACATAGAAATGACTTTGAAAAGGACAGCAATCGTCACCTGATACCCATGAAGAAATAGGAGTTGGTACAAAAAATGAACCTGATTAAAGAGATAAATACAAGTTTGTGCTATTTAGAAGTAGTGGGGGATGATCTGATGACATTTGGTGAATAATGTTTCCTTATTTTGTTTTGGGGTTCTGTAGCCTCGCTGCCCAGTTGCAGCAGCTGCCCAAAGCCTGGACAACCTGTGAAGAGGTTGGGGAAAAGGCTATTTGTGAGAGAGTTCTAAAGGCCAGAATATTACACTGTATAAACTTCTGCAGCAGCTGCCAGAAGCCTGGGACACCATGAAAGTGGAGGGATTAAGTTGCTCTCAAGGCAGAAAGTTACATTGCATAAAAGACATTGGAAACAAAATACCCAGTTTTTTAAATTCTCCTTTGTCCAAAGGCCAATGCATCAAGTAACCTTGATACTGCATGTCAGAATGCCTGTTCAACAATTTCTGAAAGACATGAAGTGGGTTTATCATTTCATAAACCAACGCAGACTCTTTTACATTATATCAACAGTTTTTCCAATGTTTCCCATGCCAAAACTCACAAAAGGAAATGTGGACCATTCATATTGTACTTCTAAGGCATTTGTGATGGCAGTCAGATGTGGTGACTTTTCTGGGTATCATTATTTTTGAAATAAAATGATTAAATCTCATTCATCAACTTCTGGTCACCTAGAGTTCATGATATAAATTGAAAAGATCACATTTCAAAAGCAGGAAGA
This sequence comes from Typhlomys cinereus, assembly GCA_023101885.1. NCBI lineage: Eukaryota > Metazoa > Chordata > Mammalia > Rodentia > Platacanthomyidae > Typhlomys > Typhlomys cinereus. The sequence goes on from JALPQD010000146.1 coordinate 42,543, forward strand.
ATTATCTTAACTTATGTGACATATATTCAAAATATCCATGGAAGAAATAAAAATGCATTCAGGCACATAGGCCTTTGTTTTGTGTTCCTATTAAATCTCTACCACACCAGGTAAGGTAGTTAATGACTGTCCTTGCAGATTGTCTTCTGGACATATTTTTTGTTGTGTTTAATATATGTCTTCAAGTTTATCTTAAGGTTCCCATAGTATCAATACCATCATAAAATGAGATAATGTCCAACTGTGCCAACCAACATTCATTGAACAAAGTGAAACAAATCTTTGGATGAAAAACCTTTGCTAGAATATGTACAGTGCAAACACAAATCCCACAAATACAGCCAGAACTCAGACTCTTCCAACCACTAAGCTATTCTGAGGATCTGCAGAAAGGGAAAACTAATAGCAAGAAGATGAAGATTCTCTGCTCACTATTCTAATCTACATGGTATGACCTCCATTTACCTTTGACCCTGCAAAGGTACCATAATTTATCTTTATTGTGAAAGGGGTGCCGTAGTGAGTGTGCATGTGCATGTACATGTGCATATGTGCTTGTGTGTCTGTGCATGCATTTTCATGTGCATTGATATGAAACAAGTTGCTTCATATTTACCCACATTACTTAGACCTTCTACTCTTGGAACTTTCACATATTCACATTTCTGTCTCTGATGTAAAGATGCTTAAAAATTCTTATCACACAATTACCACACCAACTGATGACACTGATTTAGGTATTACTTTGACTTGAGGTGTCATATACTCCATAAAATTCAAAACATTATTCTTATTACATGTATATGATTTGGTGGGGACATGATTTTGTAAGATAGAATGTGTGGGTTTAGCTCTATAAAAATTACGGATCTACAGAGATAATAGGACAAATTTCTATTGTTTCTACCTGCAACTTTTCTTTCATGTGTCTGGAGATTTTCACACTATTTACTTAGCTAGTGAAGAATACAGGATAGGAGAAAACAAACGACTGAGAATCTACATGCACATACTGAAATTTCTCCAAATTATAAAACCATTACACTTACTTTTTACCTCAGGTAAGAGAAATTTGTGTCATCCAAATAAATGAAGATTTGTATTCTTGCTTAGAATATTGTACTTTCACATTTTTCATGGAAATGTATATTTGGAGATGACATGAGTCAGTGAGGTGATATTAGAATGACAATCCTAGATTAGGCTCTGAAGAAAGAACCTATTGATCTATTGATCTCCCAGGGAAATTGCTCATATAATAGCTCTCATTGAATTGTATTAGTATTCGTATACATTAATACAGCATAAGAAAGAAGTTAGTTCATCCATGCTGAAATGTGCAATGACAGACCACAAGAAACAATGGATCCTTGTGCATTTGATATAACTTCATTTCTACAGAATACTGTATGAATATCTGTTTAGTATACACAGTATAAAAAAGGAGGTGGTGAAAATATGTTCTCCCTTTCATATCAATGTGCTATCTCAATCTGTAAGGTATGCCTTCATGTGCAGAATAAGTATGAGTGGAATGATGTGAACTCAAGACACTTCACTGATTATAGTAATGGATCATGAAATTAACCAAGCACATATGACTCCGCTTATGTTTTAAATGTTTTTTAACTACTCTCACAGCTGTATGAGACAAATCTTCATGTATAATGAACTGATGTGAACACAAATATATCTGTCATTTGGTTTAGCAAATTGCAACAAGCATAGGTAGTCTTATTTGAATAAAATATAAGAAATGCTTCTTTATTTATTATTTGACTTATTTTTGTCATCATTTTATATTTTCTTATATATGCTAAGTATGAAAATCTAAGTCCAGTAATTAGTATAGAAATGAAGAGTTCTTAGAAGGAAGGAATAAGCATAGGAAAATCTATTCTGAATCCAGAGCAATTTTTTTTGTGGGAATCTCATTCATTGGATGCAAAGTTGATTTCAGAATCTGTCACTGAAGACAAAAATAGGAGAGAAGAGCAAAGTGTAAAATGTGAAATGGTTGGATGCAATATGATTATGTAAGAAATACTCTTGGATACCATGTACTGCACATGGAGAATAAATCACTCATATTCACTTATACATCGCATATGTATTTTATATGATTAAATAATTTGGAGAATTTTGTCAATGAAATCAGTGCATATTCCTGTCAGTTAGATGAGCATTTTATGAAACATTTATCAAACAGAAGAAAAAATGATATTATAAATCCAGTAGTGTACTTGAAATATGTGTTTATTTTTCTTTACATTATTTCTTCCTTACTTTCCTCCCTTCCTTCCTCCTTCCTCCTCACTCTCTCCCTTCCTTCCTTCCTTCCTTCCTTCCTTCCTTCCTTCCTTCCTTCCTTCCTTCCTTCCTTCCTTCCTTCCTTCCTTCCCTTTTTCTCTTTCTTTCTTAGATTGCATTCGTCCTCTTTTATTTATTACTTGTTTTTTTAAGTAGGTTAAATTCTAAACAGGGTTAAAAAATGCCAGAAAACTTTGTGAAACATTCAGTAAAGTTAACTTGAGATAAATTTTGAGATATCAATAATGGAATCACAGGAAATGGAAAAGGGATTAGTGTGCTTCTCTACACAGGGTTCTGTGCATTTATGTTATTCTAGTCCATTAAATATTTTCTCTAATTGAATATTTTTCAAAATCTTTAGTTTCTTCAGCTGCATGTCACATAAAGGAAGTTAATCACGTTATCTATCTGATGAAGAGAAATATAAAAATAACATTTATGACAGAATAAATATATATATTTTATTTTTCCACAATCACACAAGCTCAATAGGTACCCTGGTCCTCTCCTTCCTGCCACCCTTCCACAATCTCCATTGCACTCTCTCCCCTTCCCATTCCTTTCACTGTCCCTCCCTCCCCTTCTCCCAGTGCCTCCTCCATCCCCTTTCCATCACCTGGATCACCCCCCTCTGTGAACAACTAACTTCCCTCTGAGTCCTCCAATCCAGTAAGATGTAAGGACTCAGTAGCATAGACCAGAAGCTTCCTCCCTCCCAGGGATTCCCCTTACTATGGGAACACTATTATGACTATTAATCCCTTGCCCCTAAGGATCCTACACCCTGTGATCCATGCTAGACCCTGGGGGTTGTCCATACATCAGTCATTGTGCAAGTCATGCAAAGTTCCACTTATAAATACTGAAGACTTAACTTGTGTGGAGCATCTTGCATATTATTGGTCCTCCCCATCCTTAAGCTCTTACAATCTTGCTACATGCTCCCCACGAGTTACTCTGAGCTTTAGGATGAAAAGAGATTAGTCTGTATGTTTCCAGGTGACCAACTCAGGGCCTTTGGTGTTCTGAACTATGATTTGTTGTTTTCAGATTTTGGCTCCATCGTGATTGGTTTTTGAGGTCATCTTCTAGCCAAAAATAAAAGGCTGTTTAAATGAAGATCTTACTATAAGAGGAGATTCAAAGGTTTATGAACAGGAGTAAGACATTGCAGTGAGAGAGAGATCAGTGTCCCATTTGCAGGATGGTTACAATCTATCGGCCAGTCCCTATACCATCTCTGATTGGTGAGATCAAACCTCCTCAGTCACAAGTGCCCAGTAAGGACAGTGAGAGTGAGCTTCACCAGATATTTCACTACTTATTTGCAATACTTGGTGGTGACTTATTTTCTCTACTAAAGCATGATCCCCTCTCTCATTTCTGGGAGAGCCTTCTTCAGCCTTATCTCCTGTTTTTAATATTTGTGATTACTGTGGGTATTACAGAGATTTATCTTTGAATATGTCAGTAAGTGGGTTTGGTAATAGGATTCACTTAGGGGAGACATACGGTGTCTACTTTTCTATGTCTGGGATATTTCACTCACGATAATTTTTTATAATTGCATTCATTTCCCACCAAATTCATTAATTCATCTTTTTTGAAAGCTGCATTTTTAAAACGTATTTATTAGACATTTCAATTTTGTCCCTAGAAAAATTTCTTTTGAGTTCCCAAGCCCATTTTATAATTGGGCCATTTATCTACTTGGTGTTTAGATTTCTAAGTTCTTTGTGCACTTTGAATAAGAGAGCTCTATCAGATATGTGGTTAATGAAGATTTTCTCACATTCTGTGGGTTGCCTTTTTTCTTGGTATACAATCTCTTTATCTGAACAAAAGCTCTTTAATTTCATAAGATCCCATTTGTTCAGTGTTGGTTCTAGTGACTATGCTATTGGATTTCTATTTAAGAACTGTTGGCCCAGCCCAATCAGCTCAAGGGAGTTCCTTAACCTTTCATCTAGGTTTTTATAGTCTCTGGCATAATATTGTGGATTCGGCAACAATTGAGGTCCTTGATGCATTTGGAATTAAATTTTTCTGCATGATGACAAGCATGTGTCCAGTTTTAATCTTCTGCATGTGGACATCCAGTTTTGCCAGCACCATTTGTTGAAGATGCTGTTCTTTTTCCATTGAATTTTTGGGTCCTTTGTCAAAGAACAGATGACTGTAATTCTGTGGGCTTCTATGGGTTTTCAATCCTTATCAATTGATCTACATTTTTGTGGAGCCAGTACCAGGCTTTTTTTTTATTGCCTCCACTCATACAATGTTGATAAGTACCCATTCCCCTCCCTCCCTCCACCTATCCCTGGATTCCCCTTACTCCCTTCCCTCTTTTTTTTTTTAAACTCCCTTCCCTCTTTATCCCATCCTTTCATCACTTCCTCCCTTTCTCCCAGTGTCCCCTCCCCCCAATTCCTGGAGCATCCTTTAGTATGCGTGACAAACTTCCCTCTGGGTCCTACTCTCTGAAAAGGTGTAAGGACTCAGTAGCATTGCCTCGAACTCTATTTTGTGTTCCCCTTTAGTATAGGAACACTATTGTGGCTGTTAATCCATCGCCTCTAAGGATTCATAGTGCCTGTGACCCATGCTAGACTTTGGGGATTCAATGATATGTTGGGCATTGCACAGGTCATGCAAAGTCCTATTATGATTACTTGGACCCTAACTTGTATGGAGTATCTTGTATATCATTGCTCCTCCCCATCTTTAGGCTATTACAATCTTACCGACCCCTCTTCCACAAATTTCCCTGAGGTTTAAGATAGGGAGAGATTAGGCTGGTCTAGTTCCAGGTGGTTGATGTAGAGTCTCTGATTTTCTGAATTACAGTTTGTTGATTTTTTTTTCAGTTTTGTTGTTCCTGCACCTCCCTTGGATCCATCCTGATGGGTATTGAATGCCAACCCCTGGCCAGAGATAAGGGGCTGTTAAAATAGAGATTCAAAGATAGATGGAATAAGAGTAGGAGACCACTGTGAGGAGTGGTCAGTCTCCCATTTGCAGGATGATTACCTTCTAACTGCCAGAATCTATGCCCTCCCTTTCTGGTGAGACAATACCCCATCAAGAAGGAAAGTCTGGCTTTTGTTCCTCCTGCCTGCCTGCTCACCCAAGCGGTCCTCCATCCTAGGTGAGTTACCCAGCCTCCGGTTCACCCCTTGTCCCAGCTCCTCCCACCAGGCAGCCCGGGCAACACCCAGGCTGCCTCTGGTTTGCCTGGCCCACAACCGGGTCCCAGCCCTTTTGTTCCGCCCACCTGCCTGCCGCCTGCCCACCCAACTGGCATGGAACTTACTGTCGGTTCTCCAACCCAGGTGAGTTACCCAGCTCCCAGGTCACTCCTTGTCCCAGCTCCTCCCACCAGCCCAACCAGGCAATACTCAGGCTGCCTCTGTTTGCCTGGACCATGCCCCGGATCCCAGCCCCTTTGTTCCTCCCACCCACTTGCCCGTCAGACCCGGACAAGACTTGCTCATGGTCCTCCATCCCTGAAACCCGGGTGGGCCACTAAGCCAAGTCCCAGGTCCCATGTGAAGAGTTCTGCCATCACCATCAACCCCTCTGCCCCTCTGGCCCAATGGGGACCCTCGCTCATGGTCCATGGAGGACACACTGCTACTCAGAATTCAACAGAATCCAAAGAAAACCCAAGCAAAGCTCTAAGGGACAAAGGCCATATATCTGGAGTCCTCTACAATCATCCTACCACATGGAAGAGATTATTCACATCCAGCTCAAACATAAGTAAACCTCTTTTTTTTTTACCATAATGCTCCCTTTTAGTATTAATCAATGTAGATTAACTTTTCCATACAGCCACCCCAAAAATATATGCAACTCCAGGATTATACCACTCACCCTCACATATTACCAAGATACTAAATTGTAAAAGTGCACTACCATACTAATATTCACCCCCTGTCTACTTAATCTCACTTAACTGATGTACTAACAGCCTGATAGCTTCATCTAGGAAATAATACTAACAACAGACAAACGTACCCAACTACAAGGCAAGCACTAGTAATAATTGCATGAGAGTAGTAATACCAACTAAATGAGGTCAGTCAAAACACACAGAAACGGAAAGGTCTTAAGAGACAAAACAACAATGCCCAAGTCAAAGTGCAGATCCATGAGAATCAAAACCCAAGAAGACCAATCTCCCACAGAAAGAATTAACCCCATAATGATGGATTCCAACCAGAACAAATTCACAGATAACAGCCAAGAAAGTCAGATCCAAGATAATGACTTTCAAAGTGTGATCATTACCATGATTATTACTATGAAAGAGGAAATCTGGGAGGAGTTAATCAACCGCATCAACCACTTTGAACAGGAACACAACAGGCACTTGGAGAAGTTGAGAAAAACAGTTCAAGAAACAAAAATAGACATAGAGCAGTCGAAACAGTCTCAGGCAGAGTTTAAAATTGAACTAAAACACAAGGTATCTTCAACACAAAACTCAACAGAGTCTTATCAGCAGAACTAATGAAGCAGAAAATAGAATTTCAGATCTTGAAGACAAAGTGGAAGTACTAACCATCTCAATGGAAGAGGTTGTTAAAGCCCAAAAGGTACTTGAGAAGAATATTCAAGAGATATGGGACACCTGAAGAATTCATGGAATACCAGAGCAAGAATCCCAAAATACCTCATCTGAGGAATTTTTTCAAATTATCATAAATGAAAACTTCACTCAACTAAAGAATGAGAGGCCGATCCTAATACAAGAAGCATTCCGCACCCCAAACAGATATTACCAAAATAGAAAATCGCCACAGCAAATAATAGTCAAAACACTCTACATTCAAGACAAAGGAAAGGTGCTGAGAGCATCAAGGAAAAAAAAAAACTAGTCACTTTTAAAGGTAAACCTATTAAAATAAAAAATGACTTCTCAATGGAAACAGTAAAAGCAAGAAGAGCTTAGAGAGACCTACTTCAAGTATTAAATGAGCAAAAATGTCAACCCAGACTGATATACCAGGCAAAACCATCCATCATGATCGAGGGAGAAAGAAAAGTTTTCCAGCACAAAGACAACTTGAAGGCTTACATGTCTACCAGACCAGGCCTTCAAAAAATGCTAGAAATGATGCTCAAGCTTGAAGAAAAAAAAAAGCGTATCTAGGAGGACAGAAGGGAAGTATAATACCACCAAAACCTACATGTCAAGCAATACACTTACAAAAGCCGCTAAACATAAAAAATGTTCAGGATTAAAAATAATGTCTCGGGGCTGGAGAGGTGGCTCAGCGGTTAAGCCTCTGCCTTGCAGGCGGAAGATCCTGAGTTTGAATCCTAGACCCCACGTTTAGATGCCGGGCAGAAGCGGGGGGGTGGCCTGCGTTTCTGGTCCTGGTAGGGTGGAGTAGTTCCCAAATTCATCCGTGGTTCTACACACACATACGCACACATGCATATGCACAATTGAATAAAAAACATTTTAAAATAATTTCTCCATTATAACATTAAATGCCAATGGTATTAATTCACCAATCAAGAGACACATATTACAAATTTGGATTACAAATCACAACCCATAAATCTTCTGCCTTCAGGAAACTCATCTCACCACAAAAGATAGGCACATCCTAAAAATAAAAGGCTGGTCCAAAATTCTGCAGCTAATGGAACCAGGGAACAGGAAGAGGTAGCCATTATGCTCTCAGACAAAGTGGACTTCAAACCAAAAAAATCATAAGATGGGATAGATCAACAGGTCAAAAGCTTAACAGAGACACTTTGAAACTTAATCAAACCCTGAAAGAAATGGACCTTACAGATCTCTATCAACTTTTCACCCACGCACCAAAGAATACACATTTTTCTCAGCAGCACACGGAACTTTATCCAAAATAGATCACATATTGGGCCACAAAACAAATCTCCACATATACAGGAAAGTTGAAATTCTAGCCTGTACCCTATCAGACTACCATGGTGTAAAGCTTGACATCCAAAACACAAGAAACAACAGAAAATATATTAACTCCTTAAAACTTAACAATATGATGCTAAATGAGAATTAGATTCAGGAAGAAATTAAAAAGGAAATTCAAGATTTCCTGAGAGTAAATGGTATTGAAAATACAACTTACCAAAACCTCTGGGACACAATGAAAGCTGTCCTAAGAGGTAAGTTCATAGCTCTTAATGCCTACATCAAAAAAAAAAAAAAAGGAAACATCGCAAATAAATAACTTAAAAATGCAGCTTAAAACTTTAGAGACACTAGAGCAATCTGATCCCGAAAGCAGGAGAAGAGAGGAGATTCACAAAATATGGGGAGAAATATTCGAAATCAAGACTAGGAAAATAATAGAAAAAATCAACCAGTCAAAAGGCTGGTCTTTTGAAAAAATGATTAAGATTGATACACCCCTAGCTAAATTAACCAAAAGTAAGAGAGAAAACTCAAATTGATGAAATAAGAAATGAAAATGGAGTTTTCACTACTGATATCCAAGAAATCCAGGGAATTATAACATCATATTTCAAAAACATACTCTATGAAATTTGACCACACAAAAGAAATGGATGAATTCCTAAGTAAGCATAACTTACCTAAATTGAATCAGGAAGTTGTGAATTATTTAAATAGTCCTATAACATATGAGGAAATCGATGAAGTAATCAAGAATCTTCCCACCAAAAAATGTCCTGGACCAGATGGATTCAGCACAGAGTTCTACCAGACATTTAAGGAGTTAATAACACCAATACTTCTTAAACTGTTCCATCAAATAGCAAAGGAAGGAACACTACCAAATTCCTTCTATGAAGCTAATATCATCCCAAAACCTAATGAAGATACACATAAAAAGAAAACTATACGCCAATCTCTTTGATGAACACAGATGCAAAGATTCTCAACAAAGTCTTAGCAAATCGGATTCAAAAACATATTAAAAATATCATTCACGGGGATCAAGTAGGTTTTATCCCAGGCACACAATGTTGGTTCAACATATGCAAATCAATAAATGTAATTAACCATATAAAACAGTCCAAAGTCCAAGACTCATGATGCTCTAAATAGATGCAGAAAAAGCTTTTGATGAGATGCAACACCCCTTTATGATCAAAACCCTAGAGACAGTTGGAATGGAAGGAACCTTTATCAATATAGTAAAAGCTGTATACAACAAGCCAACAGCAAGGATTATACTCAATGTGGAAAAAAATTGAAGCATTCCCACTCTGATCAGGAACTAGATAAGGCTGCCCACTCTCACCACTTCTATTCAATATTGTACTTGAAGTCTCAGCTGAAGCCATAAGACAAGAAAAGGACATAAAAGAGATTCAATTTGGCAAGGAAGAAGTTAAGTTATCTCTATTTGCAGATGACATGATCTTATACCTGAGTGATCCCACAAATTCCACCAGGAAGCTCTTGGAACTAATACAGTAGTTCAGCAGAATGGCAGGATACAAAATAAACGTACAAAAATCAGTGGCCTTCCTATATGCCCAGAATGAAAGAAGTGAAAATGCCCTGACAGAAACAATTTCATTTACTGTAGCCCTTAAAAAAAGAAATACTTCGGTATAAACCTAATCAAGGAAGTAAGAGATGTTTACAATGAAAAATTTAAAACCCTAAATAAAGAAATTGCACAAGACACCAGAAGGTGGAAAGACCTCCCATGTTTCTGGATTGGCAGGATCAACATCATAAAAATGACCTTATCAAAGGCAATATACAGATTCAATGCTATACCAAATAAAATCCCAATGCAATTCTTTAAAGAGGTTGACCACACAGTTTCAAAATTCATGTGGAGGCACAAAATACCCAGGATAGTAAAAACAGTCCTGAGTAATAAAAACACTGCTGGAGGTATAACCATACCAAACCTTAGTCTATACTACAAATCCATAGTTGTAAAAACAGCCTGGTACTGGATCCAAAATAGACACAGATCAGTGGATAAGGGTTGAAGACCCAGATATAAGCCCACACAATTACAGCCATTTGATCTTTGACAAAGGCGCCAAAAAAATCCAATGGAAAAAGAACAACATCTTCAAATAATGGTGCTGGCAAAACTGGATATCCACATGCAGGAGATTAAAACTGGATCTGTTCTTGTCACCATGTACAAGAATTAATTCCAAATGTATCAAGGACCTTGATATAAGGCCAGAGACTATAAAAAACCTTAGTTGAAAGGGTAAGGAACTCCCTCAAGCTGGTTGGGCTAGGCCAACAGTTCATAAATGGACATCCAATAGCACAGTCACTACAACCAAGACTCAACAGATGGGATCTTCTGAAATTAAAGAGCTTCTGTTCAGATAAAGAGATTGTAACTTGAGCAAAAAGACAGCCCACAGAATGGGATAAAATCTTCACTAACCACATATCTGATAGAGCTATATTATCCATAGTGCATAAAGAACTTAGAAAACTAAACACCAAAGAAACAAATGGTCCCATTAAAAAATGAGCCTTGGAACTTAAAATAAAATTTACCAGGGATGAAATTAAAATGTTTAACAAATATCTTGGAAAATGCTCCGTATCCTTAGCAATCAGGGAAATGCAAATCAAAACTTCCCTGAGATATCATCTCACCCCGGTCAGGATGGCAAAAATCCACAATACAAACAACACCAAATGCTGGAGATGATGTGCAGAGAGGGGAACTCTCCTATATTGCTGGTAGGAATGCAGGCTCATACAACCACTCTGGTGAGCCATCTGGAGATTCTTAAAGAAATTAAAGATTGAAATGACATATGACCCTGGTATTCCACTTTGGGGAATAACCCCGCATACAGCAAAAATTCACCTTCATAGCACAAGCACGATTATGTTCATAGAAGCACTGTTTAAAATAGCAAACTCATGGAATCAACCCAAATGCCCAACAGTTGATGAGTGGATAAGGAAAATGTGGTACATTTACAATGGAGTACTACTCAGCCATGAAAAATGATGAATTACTGAAATTTGCCAAGAAATGGATGGAATTAGAAACAATTATATTGAGTGAAGTATTCCAAATACAGAAAATTAAGTGCCGCATATACTCCCTGAAAGGTGGATCTTAGTACTAAACCCACTTAGAGACACTCAAAGACAAATCTCTGTAATATCTGCAGTAATTGCAAAGATTATGAACAGGAGGGATGGGGAAGGAGGGCCCCACCAGAAACAAGGATAGAGAGGATCATGTTACAGCAGAGAAAATAGGCCACCATGAAGAACTGCAAGTAAGTAATGAGACATCTGGTTAAGTTCACATACTCTGGTGGAGTATGATCTCACCAGAAGGAGAGGGCATATAGTCTGGCAAATAGAAAGTAACCATTTTGCAATGGGAGACTCACCCCCCACCATGGTCTCCTACTTTTATTCCATCTACCTTTGAATATACTCTTATAATAAGTCTCTAATTTAACAGTTTTTTATCTCTGGCCTGGAGATGACCTCCAATACCCATCAGGATGGAACCAAGGGCATTGCAGGAGCAGCAAAACTGAAAAAAATCAACAAACCATAATTCAGAAAATCAGAGACTCTATATCAACCATGTGGAACTAGGCCAGCCTAATCTCTCCCCATCCTAAAGCTCAGGGAAATTTGCGGAAGAAGGTATGGTAAGATTGTAAGATCCTAAAGATGGGGAGGAGCAATAATATGCAAGATACTTCCTACAAGTTAGGACCAAAGCAATCATAATAGGACCTTGTTGATCTGCGCAATGACCAACACATTATTGTCCCCTCACAGTCTAGCATGGACTAAAGGCACTAGGATCCTTAGAAGGTAGGGATTAACAGCCACAATAGTGTTCCTGTACTTAAGGGGAACACAAGAAAGAGTTCTAGGAAATGCCACTGAGTCCTTACACCTCATCAGAGAGGAGGACCCAGAGGAAAGTTTGACATACACATTAAAGGATGCTCCAGGGATGGGGGGAGGAGGCACTGAGAGATAAGGAGGGAGGAGAGAAAAGAATGGGAAAGGAGGAGGGAACAAGGGCGATCAGGAAGGGTAAGAGAGACCGGTGTACCTATTAAGTTTGTATGAGCAGAAATAAATATATATAAAAAATAGAGGAACTTGTGTCAAAGTTAAGAGGCAAAAATTGAAGGGAAGTGGTTCCTAGCAACTGCTCAAGCCCTTAGCAACTGCCCACTCTGTAGAGCAGCCTGCAAGCCTGACAACTCCCATATGTTTCATATTTTTATTATTTATTTCAAAATAAGCCTTTTCCCATTTCCAGAAGGTACTTCCTTGAAGTTCCTCCCCAGGCTGGGATCTTATCTACCAGCCCATTGGGACAGGGCATGACAAAAGCTCAGATTGATCATAGAGAAGTTTCATTGGTCATAGTATTCATAGTGGTCACCGAGAGAAGTCAGTAGATACAGAGTACTCACAGTCTTGATAAAGATTTCATAGTGGTCATTTTTCACAGTGATCATAGAGAGGTCATAGTGTCATTAGAGAGCTCAGAATGTTCAGAGCTCATTGTGGTCATAGGAAGTTCACAATGGTCTTAGAGAGTGCACATTGGTTATGCAGTATGCATAATGGTCATAGTGAACTCAAAGTCGTCATCGCTCATAGTGGTAACTGAGAGCTCAGAATGTTCATAGCTCACAGTGATCATAGACAGCTCACAGTGGTCACAGGAATCTCACAGTAATCATAGAGATCTCACCTTAGTCATAAAGTGTTCATAGAGAGCTCAGAGTGGTTATTGAGTGCTTGTAGTGGTCATACATCCTAGTGTTCATGCAGAACTCACAGTTGTCATAGATCACAGTGGTTAGAGAGAGCTCAAAGTGGTCACAGAGAACTCACAGTGGTCATATTTCATAGGAGTCATACAGAGCTCAGTGGTCATAGCTCATAATGATCATAGAGAGAGCCTCATAATGGTCATAAAGAGCTCCCAGTCATCACAGAAAGCTCACAGTGGTCAGAGAAATCTCATAGATGTCTTATACAGATAACAGTTTTCACAGAGAGTCCATAGTCATCATAGAGAGCTCACAGTAGTTAAAACTCATGGTGGTCATACAGAGCTTATAGTGGTCTAGAGTCCTCATAGTGATTACAGAGAGCATAGTGGTCATAGCTCACAATGCTCAAAGCTCACAGTGGTCACAGAGAACTCTTAGTGGTCATAGAGAGCTCAGAGTAAACATAGAGATCTTACAGTGGTCATAGAGAGCTCACAGTGTCCATATACAGCTCAGAGTGGTCATAGCTAGTAACCCATAGGGGTCATAGAAAGCTCATAGTGGTCATAGACAGTTTACAGTGGTGACCAAGGTCTCAGAGTAGTCATAGAGAACTCACAGTAGTCATAGAGAACTCATGGTCTTCACAGAGAGCTCATAGTTGTGATAGAGAGATCACAATGTATATAGAGAGTTCAAAGCTCATAATGGTCAAAGCGAGGTCACAGTTGTCATAGAGAGGTCACCGTGGTCATAGAGAGCTCATCATGGCCTTAGCTTATAGTGATCTTAAAGAGCTCACAGTGGTCATGGAGACCTCACAGTCATCAATATAGAGATCTCACAATGGTCATTTAGAGCTCAAAGTGCTCATAGCTCACAGTGGACATAGAGAGCTCACAATGTGCAGAGCTTTCAGTGTCATATACACCTTTCAGTGGTCATATAGAACTTATAGATGTCCTTGGAAACTCATAGTGGTTATAGGGAGCTCACAGTTGTCATAGACTTAGTGGTCACAGAGAGCTCATAGTTGTCATATAAGGTTGATAGTGGTCATACCTCATAGTGATCATAGAGAGCTCACAGTGGTCATGGAGACTTCACAGTAGTCATAGAGATCTCACAATGGTCATAGAGAGCTCAGAGTGGTCATTCAGAGCTCATAGTTGTCATAGTTCACAGTGGTCATAGAGAGCTCACAGTAGTCATAGAGAGCTCATGGAGGTCATAGAGAGCTCACAGTGGTCACAGTTCATAGTGACCATAGAGAGAACACAATTGTCATAGACAGCCCACAGTATTCATAGAAAGCTCACAGGGGTCATAGAGAGCTCAGAGTTGACATGGCTCATAGTGGTTATAGAGAGCTCATAGTGGTCATACATCATAGTTTTCATAGAGTGGTCACAGTGGCTCTAGATAGCTCACAGTAGTCACAGAGAGCTCACAGTAGTCATAGTTCACAGTGGTCACAAGGAGCACATGTTGATAATACCTCACAGTTATCATAGAGAGCTCAAAGTCGTTTAAGAGAGTCCTTACTGGTCATAGCTCACAGTTGGTATAGAGCGATCACAGTGATCATGAATCATCATGGTTATAGAGAGCTCATAGTGCCTATAGATAGCTCACAGTGCTCATGGAGAGCTCATAGTGGTCATAGAGAACTCACATTGGTCATAGCTAATTGTGTTCATAGAGAGATCACAGTGGTCATAGCTCATAATAGTCATACAGAGCCCACTGTGATCAGAGAGTTCACAGTTGTCATAACTCATTGTGGTTATAGAGAGCTCACAGTGGTCATACAGAGCTCATAGTGGCCATAGACTCACAGTCGTCATAGAGAGGTCAAAGTGGTTGTAGAGCGTTATTAGATAGCTCATGGTGGTGATAGTTTATAGTAGTCATAGAGAGATCACAATGGTTGTAGAGAGGGCACAGTGGTCATATAGAGCTCACAGTGGCAACATAGAGCTCCCTGTATTCATAGAGAGCTCACAGTGATCATATAGAGCTCACAGTGGCCACAGAGAGCTCCCTGTGTTCATAGAGTGCTCACAGTGGTCATAGAGAACACATACTGGTCATAGAAGGCTCACACTGGTCATAGAAAGCTCACAGAGGACATACATCATAGTGGTTACAGAGAGCTACTAGGGGTCATAGAGTGCTTATAGTGATCATAGGTCATGGTGGTATAGCTCACAATTGTCAAAGCTCAAAGTAGTAATAGAGAGCTCAGAGTAGTCATAGCTCACAATTGTCACAGCTCACAATGGATATAGAGAGCTCACAGTGGTCATAGAAAGCTCATGGTGGTCATAACACATATTGCTAATAGAGAGCTTATAGTGGTCATAGAGAGTTCACTGTGGTAATACAGAGTTCATAGTAGCTATAGATAGCTCACAGTGGTCATAGAGAGCTCACAGTGGTACAGAGAGTTCACAGTCATCAAAGAGAGATTACAGTCGTCATAGAGAGCTGACAGTGATCATAGAGAGCTCACAATTGTTATAGAAAGCTCACAGTTGTCACAAAGAGGTCACAATGGTCATAGCAGCTCACAGTCTTCACAGAGAACTCAAAGTGGGTATAGATGGCTCACAGTAGTCATAGAGAGCTCACAGTCTTCATGCAAACCTCATAGTGGTCTTAGCTATTAGTCATCATATAGAGCTCACAGTGGTTATGGATAGCTCACAGTTTTACAGAGAGTTCACAGTAGTCAAAGAGAGGTCTCAGTGGTCATAGAGAACTGACAGTGGTCATAGTGGGCTCACAGTGGTCATAGAGAGCTCACCATGTTCATAGAGAACTCAAAGTGGTCATAGCTCATAGTGGTCATAAGGAGTTCATGATGGTCTTAACTCTTAGTAGTCATAGAGATCTCATATTGACTATAGAGAGCTCATATTTGTCATAGATCATGGTCATGGAGTGCTCATGGTGGTGATAGATCACTCACAGTGGTCATAGAGAACTCATAGTTGTCATAGTGGACGGTGGTTATAGAAAGCTCACAGTTGTCATAGAGAGGTCACAATAGTCATAGCAAGCTCACAGTCTTCCCAGAGAACTGAAAGTGGGAATAGATGGCTCACAGTAGTCATAGCGAACTCAGTTTTCATAAAAACCTCACAGTGGTCCTAGTTATTAATCATATAGAGCTCATAGTGGCCATAGAAAGCTCACAGTTGTCATAGATAGCTCACAGTGGTTATAGAGTGCTCATAATGGTCACAGTGAGCTCACAATAATCATAGCTCATAGTGATCATAGACAGCTCATTGTAGTCATAGCTTACAATGGTCATTGCTTATAATGATCATACAGAGCTCGAAGTGGTCAGAAATATCTCACAGTGTTCATAGAGAGCTCATGGTTGTTGTAACTCACAGTGGTCATAGAGAGCTCACAGACGTCAGAGCTAATAGTGGTCACAGAAAGCTCATAATGGCTATTGAGAGCTCACAGTGCTCATGAAGTGCTCACAGTAGTCACAGAGAGTTCACAGTTGTCATAGCACATAGTGTTCATATAGAATTCACAATGATCATAGCTCAAAATAGGCATAGAGCTTATAGTTGTCATTGTGAGCTCATATTGCTCATAGAGTGTTCACAGTAGTCATAGCCCATAGTGGTCATAGTTAGCTCACAGCGGACATAGCTCATAGTGATCATAGAGAGTTCACAGTGGTCATAGTGATCTCACAGTGTACATAGAGAACTCATAGTTGTCATAGGTCACGGTAGTTACAGAGAGCTGACAGTGGTCACAAAGTGCTCACAGTTGTCATCCCTCATAGTGATCATAGAGAGCTCATTGTGGTCATAGCTCATGGTTGCCAAAAAGAGTTCTCAGTGGTCACATAGAGCTCACAGTAGTCATAGATATCTCATAGTTGTCATAGAGAGCTCACAGTCATAATAGCTCATTGTGGTCATTGAGAACTCATAATGGTCAGGGAGAACTTATAGTCGTCATAGCTCATAGTGCTCAAATGGAAGCTCACAATGATCATAGAGGGCTCCCAGTGGTCACAGAGAGATCACAGTGATTATGTAGTGTTCAAAGCAGTCCTAGAGAGCACATAGTGGTCATAGCGCATAGTGCTCAAAGAGTTCACAGTAGGCATAGATCACAGTGGTCATAGAGTTATCGCTGTGGTTATAGAGAATTCGAAGCAGTTATAGAGAGCTCCCAGTGTTCATAGCTCACAGTGGTAATTCAGAGCACATAATTATCATAGAGAACTCAGAATGCTCATAGATCATGGTTGTCATAGATAGCTCAGAGTGGTCATAGACACCTCACAGTAATCAAAGAGAGATCATAGTGGTTGTAGCTCATAGTTCTCATAGAGAGATCACAGTGGTCACAGCTCATAGTAGTGATAGAGTGCTTATAGTGATCATAGATGGTTCACAGTGGCCATAGAGAGATCACGGTGGTAATACAGAGATCAGAGTGTATATATCTCATAGTGGTCATAAAGATCTGATAGTTTTCAAAGAGTACTCATAGTGATCATACAGAGCTCACAGTGATCATAGCTCACAATGATCATAACTCAAAGTCTTCAAAGAAAGCTTGAAGTGGTTATAAATCATATTGGTCATAGATTTCTCACAATTGTCATACCTCATAGTAGTAATAGTGTGCTCATAATGGTCATAGAGAGCTCACAGTGGTCATAGAAATCACACAGTCATCATAGAATGTTCACAGTTGTCAAAGAAATTTCACAGTGGTCGTAGAGAGCTCATAATGTTCATAGAGATGTCACAATATTCATAGAGGTCTCAGAGTTGTCAGAAAGCTCACACTGGTCATATAGAGCTCACAGTGGTCATAGTTCATAGTGGTCATAGGCAGCTGTTAGTGGTTATAGAGAGCTCATATTGGTGGCAGGTTGCTCACAGTGGTCATAAAGAGCTCACAGTGGTCATAGCTCATAGTGCTCATAAAACACTAATAGTGGTCATAGCCCATAGTGGTCACAGAGAGCTTTTAGTGACCATAGAGAACACAAATTGGTCATGGAGTGCTCACAATTATCATTGAGAGCTCACAGTGGTGATAAAAAAAAAACCAGTGGTCATACAGAGTTCACAGTCTTTATAGCTCAAAGTGGTCAAGAAGCTCATAGTGGTCATCTCTCATAGTAGTTATGCAGAACTCAGAAGGTCATAGAGAGCTCATAATGGTCATAGAAAGCTCATAGTGATAATAGCTCACAATGGTCATAGATAGTTGTATTAGTTAGGGTTCTCTAGAGTCATGGAATTCACAGAATGAATATATATATATATATAGGAAATTTATTGAGTTGGCTTACAGATATAGCTGAGGTAGTCCAGCGAAGGCTGTCAATAGCCAAGGTATTCCAACAATGGCTATCAGTAGCCGAGGTAGTTCCAACGATGGCTGCCAATAGCTAGCTGCTCAGTTCGGTAGTCAAGTAGGTGATGGCTGAAGGCTGGAGAACTCCTAAGGTCTTAGTCTAGTGGAAGGTCGAAGGAACCGGGCGGCCAGAAGGAAGAGCTGCAAGAAGGCATCTGTTCTCCTTGGTGGCTCCTTTTTATATGATGTAGTATTGGGAGAATCCTTTGAGAGCTTTGAAGTTCTGAGGGAATCTAGGGCGTGTACTATCCTTTCAAGTAGTCTCAGTTGATCCTTTCCAGAGGTGGTCTCAGCCCAGCTTAGTTAATACCGAGTGTGTCAAGTTGAAACCCAGCCTTAACTATCACAAGTCCACCCCTTGTCAACTTGACACCAAATCACATTTCCTTAGGCCATTAAAAATTCTCCAAATAAAAAGGGTAATATTCATTGTTCTGCCTAACATAGTATAGCTATCCACATACAACTGCACACGCATTATTTTTTTTCAACATCAATGACAATGCCCCTTGAGAAATGCTTAGTTTTAGTGTCCCATAACACAATATCATAATGTAGATTACAACATTTCATCTCATAACTACAGATTAACATTATATTACATTACATAAATATCTCCTTAGAATATGTGCACATGCACAAGTCTATTCTGGACAGTCTAGACCAGAAGCACTCATGGCAATTATAATTCTCGTTTCTGTAACTAGTTATGTGGTGTTAGGTGGTATTTATAACTACCTTCTTCTACTACCCATTCTGTATTTCCTCCACCTTCAGCAAGTACTTCTGCAGGTCTTGTCTCTTTACCTGGAGGGGTTACCCATACCTTCATTCCTGGAGGATCTGGACATTTACTGTCTTTCCTGTGTTGGGTTGCTGTAAACTCCCATTAACCTTAATCACAGGACATGGTAGTATCAAAAGACGCCCTAGTGGATCTCCTGCACTCCAGACATACTCTTCCTTCCCACTATTGTGGAGAACCACTCTAATTTCTCCATGGTGGTCCGGGTCAATCACCCCTCCAATACTGTTATTCCTTTCTTAGCCTGTTGGCTCAAAGGCATCAGAAGTCCAAAATAACCAGGAGAAAGCCTCAGCTTCCAGTTCAAAGGAAGAGTTGCTGTGTCTCTTGGCAGAAGCATTACCTGCTCTGGACCCAAAACTTCTAAGCCATTAGAATACAGGCTTGTGGGAACAGGAAACAAAAATTTTCCTAGTGGGTCACTAGGGGTGATAGTAAGGGGAGCTATTCCTGTTTCCACCCCTTGATTCCTGGACCCGTGAATCCTGGCTATAGGAGACACAGTACCATATATTGGACGCTGGTTTAAGGCATATACTGCCTTCTGGAGAATTCTGCCCCATCCCTTCAGACTATTACCACCTAATTGATGCTGTAATTGTGCCTTTAAAAGGCCATTCCACCGTTCTATCAAGCCAGCTGCTTCAGGATGGTGGGGAACATAGTAAGACCAATGAATTCCATGGTCATGAGCCCACTGTCATACTTCTTTAGCTGTGAAATGATTTCTGTGGTCAGAAACAATGCTGTGTGGAATTCCATGATGGTGGATAAGGCATTCTATAAGTTCCTGGATGGTAGTCTTGGCAGAAGCATGACGTGCAGGAAAGATAAATCCATAATCAGAATAAGTATCTATCCCGGTAAGAACAAAGCACTGTCCTTTCCATTTTGGAAGTGGTCCAATGTAGTCAACCTGCCACCACGTTGCTGGTTGGTCACACTGAGGAATAGCTCCATATCGAGGGCGCAGTGTTGGTTTCTGCTGCTGGCAGATTTGGCACTCAGCAACAGCTGTAGCCAGATCAGCCTTGGTGAGTGGAAGTCTATGTTGTTGAGCCCATGCATAACCTCCATCTCTGCCACCATGTCCACTTTGTTCATGGGCCCATTGGGCAATGACAGGAATGGCTGGGGAAAGAGGCTGACTGTCCACAGAACAGGTCTTATTATCCACCTGATTATTGAATGTTTAGATGAGCATTTACATGAGACACAAATATCTTTGTTTCCTTTGCCCATTGGGAGAGATCTATCTACATGCTTCTTCCCCAGATGTCTTTCTCACCAATTTTCCAATTATGTTCCTTCCAAGCCCCTACCATCCTGCCAAGCCATTAGCTACAGCCCATGAATCAGTATACAGTCGCACATCTGGCCATTTTTCCTTCCAGGCAAAGTGTACAACCATGTGCACTGCCCGAAGTTCTGCCCACTGTGAAGATTTCCCTTCTCCAGGGTCCTTTAGGGTTGTTGCAGAAAGGGGTTGCAGTGCTGCAGCTGTCCACTTCTGGGTGGCACCAGAATAGCGAGCAGAACCATCTGTGAACCAGGCCCTAGTCTTCTCTTCTTCAGTTAGCTGATCATAGGGAATACCCCAGGAGGCCATAGGTGCATGCTTGGGAACAGGCATTGCAACAGGCTGAGGAACCATAGGCTTTTGGGCAACTTCTTCATGCAGCTTACTTGTGCCTTCAGGACCTGCTCGGGCCCTGTCTCGTATGTACCATTTCCATTTGATAATATACTGTTGCTGTGTCCGTCCAACTTTATGGGTTGCTGGGTCAGATAACACCCAACTCATGATGGGTAACTCAGGTCGCATGGTAACTTGGTGACCCATTGTCAGATGTTCAGTTTGCACTAAGGCCCAATAACAAGCCAAGAGTTGTTTCTCAAAAGGAGAGTAATTGTCTGCGGATGATGGCAGGACCTTGGTCCAAAATCCCAAGGGTCTCCTCTGTGATTCATCTATGGGAGCCTGCCAGAGACTCCAAACAGCATCTCTATCTGTGACAGATACTTCCAATACCATTGGGTCTGCTGGATCATATGGTCCAAGTGGCAAGGCAGCCTGTACAGCAGCTTGAACCTACTGAAGAGCCTTTTCTTGTTCTGGGCCCCACTCAAAACTGGCAGCTTTCTGAGTTACTTGGTATATGGGCCTAAGTAACACACCCAAGTGAGGAATGTGCTGCCTCCAAAATCCAAACAGGCCCACTAAACGTTGTGGTTCTTTCTTAGTGGTGGGAGGGGCCAGTTGTAACAACTTATCCTTTACCTTAGAGGGGATATCTCTACATGCCCCACATCACTGAACTCCTAAAAATTTTACTTTTATATTGTTGCACATATGCCTTACCAACAAATCCAAAATGCTTGCTACTTCCTGCTCACTTGATCCAATCAGCATAATATCATCTATATAATGGACTAGTGTGATACCTTGTGGAAGAGACAAGCAATCAAGATCTCTGTGAACCAAGTTATGGCATAGGGCTGGAGAATTAATATACCCTTGAGGTAACACTGTATATATATACTGTTGGCCCTGCCAACTGAAGGCAAATTGCTTCTGATGATCTTTATGAATAGGTATGGAGAAAAAAGCATTTGCAACATCAATGGCTGCATACCAAGTACCAGGAGATGTTTTGATCTGCTCAAACAACGAAATCACATCTGGTACAGCAGCTGCGATTGGAGTCACAACTTGATTAACTTTGTGGTAATTGACTGTCATTCTCCATGATCCGTCTGTCTTCTACACAGGCCAAATGGGAGAGTTAAAAGGAGAGGTGGTCAGAACCACCATCCCTGAATCCTTCAAATACTTTATGGTGGCACTAATTTCTGTAATTCCTCCAGGGATGTGATACTGTTTCCGATTCACTATTTTCCTTGGTAAAGGCAATTCTAAAGGCTTCCATTTGGCCTTCCCAACCATAATGGCTCTTACTCCACATTTCAAGGAACCAGTGTGAGGGTTCTGCCAACTTCTAAGTATATCTATTGCAATTATACATTCTGGCACTGGGGAAATAACCACTGGATGTGTTTGGGGACCTACTGGACCTACTGTGAGTCGAACATTAGCCAAAACTACATCAATCACCTGTCCTCCATATGCCCCTACTCTAACTGGAAGCCCACAATGTTTTTAAGGTTCTCCTGCAATCAATGTCAACTCAGACCCAGTATCTAGTAGACCCCAAAATGTCAGATTATTTCCTTTCCCCCAATGCACAGTTACTCTAGTGAAAGACCTTAGGTCCCTTTGTGGAAGGACAGAAGAAAGACTATTAAAGCTTTTTGCTATGGTGTCAAGGTCTTTCCTTAAAGGGACCTGGCCTCCCCTTCATTCAAGGGGTTCTGGATCTGTAAACTGGCTCAAGTCTGGAAATTGGTTGACAGGCCGTGATTCTCTGCCACTACGAGTAAAGGCAGCTTTTTCTTCATTTCTGTTAGAATATTTCTGCTTGTACAGGTCAAATAAGAACTTTGTAGGCTTCTTATCTATTTTATTTTGGGGACACCATGGTTAATTAGCCAATGCCAAAGGTCTAAGCGAGTGAGACCTTCATAAGTACTGTTCTGTCTATGCTGCACATTATGGTTTACTAACCATTATTTTGCCATTGGCGATTCAAGGCTGCCATTTGGCCTGGACTACTCCTCAATCCACCTAGGCCCATTGAATTTAAGTCTTTCAACTGGGCGGCAGCATCTCCCATTGTTAGGTCTGGAACAAGTAGAAAAGCAATGATAGGAGCCTTCATATTTGGTGCTGCCCCTCTCACCAATTTATTAAGTACATTTCTGGTAAAAGGCATGTCATCTGGATTCTGCCATTGAGAATTAGATTTTAAAGATCGTATCCACTCAAGCATACCAATTTCCCTGAGCCTCTTAATCCCATCGTCAACATTAAACCAAGAAATGTCTGGAATCTCTAGTTCCTTCTCAGAAGGCCAAACTTTCATAAATACTTCATCTACCCACTCGAATAAACTCTTGGCACCATTTTTAACTCTATGAGTAGCAGTGTTAAACCTAGAATCTCTACTCAATGGGCCCGTTTCTGTGAACTCACTTTTACCCAGTTTTATTCTTCTTCCACCAGTATCCCATAGCCTTACAATCCATTCCCAGGGGTGTTCCCCAGACTGCTGCTTAAACATGTTAGAAAAGTCATGGAGTTCTTTAGGAGTACAGCGTATCTCCTCATGGACCATACTTTCTATTTCACCTTTAGGAGCCTGTTTAGCCTTAAGCCTTGTCATAGACCTGGAAGCAATCACAGGTGGACGTGCCATAACATCAGCATTTTCTTGAGGCAAAGTCTTTGCTCTTCTTTCAGACAAATCATGAGTAATTCCCTTATGCAAAGCTGGAGATAGCAATCCTGTAGAGGGCAGGAGTGGGGATTCATTCTCTGCTATGTGTGGGGAGACCATTTCATCAGGTGGAATAAATGCACTAGAATTTGAGAGTTCAACATCCTTGTCCTCATCATCAGTTTGGTCTTCCCACACATCAGCGTCCCACTTTTCAGGATCCCACTCTTTGCCAATCAGTGCTTTTATTTTAACCACCTGACACCTTTCGATGTGTAACTCAGCCACTCTAATAATCAAAGTTTGGGTATGATTTTCAGCAATTGGAGCCCTATTGCTACTGGAGAGAAGATTCTCTTCTAGGGCACACTTAGAAACTTCTAAGTTGTTTATGCGCTTTCTGAATTGGATATTTTCCTCGCTTAGATATTCCTTTTCCATTTGTAGTTTATTGAGAGATTCTAGAAACAACAAGCCAGCATCATCATTTTCCTTTTTCTTACTCATTTTATGTAAAGTTTCATATACAGAATCACTGAGCTTCTCAATCCTCGAAAGAGGGGCATCAAGACTGTCTAACACACCTACTTTTACCAGTTCTAGAAACAGTTCATTCCAAACAGTTGCAGTGTCCTCCATGCCACTAGGGAAGTCTTTAGTCACTGGAGGTTTCACTGGGTCAAAAAGCCAGCTCCAGATATCACAAAGCTTGCCAGCAAAATTCATTCTTACAATTCTGTTTCTCTAGAACCACTCCTGGTACCAATTTCTGTATTAGTTAGGGTTCTCTAGAGTCATGGAATTCACAGAATGAGTATATATGTATGTATATATATATATAT
This sequence comes from Typhlomys cinereus, assembly GCA_023101885.1. NCBI lineage: Eukaryota > Metazoa > Chordata > Mammalia > Rodentia > Platacanthomyidae > Typhlomys > Typhlomys cinereus. Next base: position 66,989 of record JALPQD010000146.1, read on the forward strand.
ATATATATATGAAATTTATGGAGTTGGCTTACAGATATGGCTGAGGTAGTCCAGTGAAGGCTGTCAGTAGCCAAGGTAGTCCAACGATGGCTGCCAATAGCCAAGGTAGTTCCAACGATGGCTGCCAATAGCTAGCTGCTCAGTTAGGTAGTCAAGTAGGTGATGGCTGAAGGCTGGAGAACTCCTAAGATCTTAGTCTAGTGGAAGGTCGAAGGAACCGGGCGGCCGGAAGGAAGAGCTGCAAGAAGGCATCTATTCTCCTTGGTGGCTCCTTTTTATATGATGTAGTATTGGGAGAATCCTTTGAGAGCTTTGAAGTTCTGAGGGGATCTAAGGCGTGTACTATCCTTTCAAGTAGTCTCAGTTGATCCTTTCCAGAGGTGGTCTCAGCCCAGCTTAGTTAATACCGGGTATGTCAAGTTGACACCCAGGCTTAACTATCACAATAGCTCACACTTGTCACAGACAGTTCACAATGGCCAGAGAGCTTACAGTGTTCATAGAGAGCTGACAGAGGTCATAGTGAGCTCACTGTGGTCATAGCTCATAGTGCTCATAGAGAGCTCAGAGTGGTCATAGCTAACAATGGTCATAGAAAGCCCATAATGGTAATAGTAAACTTGCAGTGCTCATAGCTCATAGTAGTTATAGAGAGCTCACAGTGGTCACAGCTCATAGTGGTCATAGATAGCTCACAGTTTTCACATGTTTTAGTGCTCAAAGAGAGCTCAGAATGGTCATAGATCACAGTGGTTAAAGATAGATCAAAGTGGGTGCTGGAGAGGTGGCTCAGGGGTTAAGCCTCTGCCTTGCACGCGGAAGGTCCTGAGTTCGGTATCCCAGACCCCTCATATAGAAGCCAGGGTGGTAGCAGGGGCGGCCTGCGTTTGTGGTCCTGGTAGGGTAGAGCCTGTGAATCCCAGGGCAAAGTAAACAAGGAGGATGTGGAGGCGGTCCATGGTGGTTCCCAAATTTGTCCGTGGTTCTACATACACACACATACACGCATGCGCACACACATGCACACATGCACAATTGAATAAATAATAAAAAAATTATTAAAAAAAGATAGATCAAAGTGGATAATGAGCATACAGTGTCATAGCTCACAGTGTTCATGGAGATTTCATAATGGTCATAGGAAGCTCACAATGTTCAAAAACAGCCAACAGTGATTAGAGCTCACAGTGGTCACAGAGACCTCACAGTGGTCATATTTCAGTGATCACAAATAGCTGGTAGTAGTCATAGAATTCTCATAGTAGTCATAACATAGTGCTTATATAGAGTTCAGAGTGGTCATAGAGATTTCACAGTGGTACTAAAGGCATCATAGTGTTTATAGCTCACAGTAGTCATAGAGAGTTCACAGTTGACACAGAGAGTTCATAGTGGTCAAAGAGAACTAACAGTGGTTATAGAGAGCTTACAGTTGCCATAGAATTCTCTCAGTATTCAGAGAAACCTCTCAGTGGTCATAGAGAGCTCATAGTGGCCATAGCTCAAAGTGTCATAACGAGCTCATGATGGTGCTAGCTCTTAATGGTCATAGAGAACACATATTGACTACAGGGAACTCATAGTTGTCAAAACTCATAGTCATTTTAAAGAGCTTATAGTCTTGACAGAGAACTCATAGTGGTCATAGAGAGGTTTCAGAGATTATAGAGAACTCATAGTAGTCATACCACACAGTGGTTATAATGAGTTCATGAATGTCCTAGCTCTTATTCGTCATAGAGAACACATATTGGCCACAGAGAGCTCATAGTAGTCATAGCTCATAGTTGCCACAGAGTGCTCATAGTTGTTATAGAGAGCTCACAGTGGTCGTAGAGAGCTCATGATGGTCATTGCTTATAATGGCCATAGAGAGCTCACAGTGGTCATAGACAGTTCACATGCACATACCTCAAAGTAGTCACTGAAATGATAGTGGTCATAGAGTGCTCATACTGATCATAAAGTGATCATAGCTCACAAGGTTCATAGCTCGCAGTGATCATAGAGAGTTCACAGTGGTCATAGAGAGCTTATACTCATTATAGCTTGCATTGATCATAGAGAACTCATAGTGCTCATGACTCATAGTGCTTATATAGTGCTCATAGTGGTCATAGAAAGGTCATAGAGGTAATACAGAGCTCACAGTGGTCATAGCTCTCAGTGTTCATAAAGAGCTCACAGTTGTCACAGAGAATTCATGAAGGTCAAAGAGAGTTCACAATGGTCTTAGAGAGCTGACAGTGGTCCTAGAGAATTCACAGTAGTCATAGAGTGTTCAGTGGTCATAGAGAGCTCAAAGTTGTCATAGACATCCCAGAGTGCTCACAGAGAGCTCTAATGATCATCAAGAGCTGTCAGAGGTCATAGATAGCTCATAGAGATCATACCTCACAGTAATCATAACCAGCTTATAGAGGTCCTATCTTTTAGTGTTCATAGAAAGCTCATATTGGCCATAAAGAGCTCTTAGTGGTCATAGCTAACTCTGGTCATAGAGACCTGACAGTATTCATAGAGAGGTCACAGTGCTCAAAGAGAGCTCACAGTGGTCATAGAGAGCTAATAGTGGCCATAGTTCATAGTGGTCATAAAGAGCTATTAGTAGTTAAAGAGAATTCATAGTGGACATGGAGAGCTCATAGTGCACATAGCACCTAATGATCATACAGAAATTATAGTGTTCATAGAGAGATCACAGTGGTCATAGATGGTTCATATTGGTAATATATCAAAGTGGTCTGAGAGAGCTGATAGTGGTCATAGAGTGCTCACAGTGGTCATATAGAGCTCACAGTCATTTTAACTCACAGTGGTGAGGGAATGCATAGTGGTCATAGCTCATAGTGGTTATATAGAGCTCATAGTGGACATAGACAGCTTAGAGTGATCATAGAGAGCTCACAATGACTATAGAAAGCTCACAGTTGTCAAAGACAGTTAAAAATGGTCATAGAAAACTCACAGTGTTCATAGATAGCTTTCAATGGTCATAGAGAGTTCACAATGGCAATAGAGAGCTCACAGTGGTCACAGAGAGCTCATAGTGGTCCTACCTCTTAATGGTCATAGAGAGGTCAAGTGGCTATAAAGAGATCACAATGATCATACATGTTCACAGTGGTTATAGAGAACTCACAGAGGTCATAGCTCTAGCCTGTCCTCCCAGGTACAGATATGCCCCAAACATGTCCCAACAGAGGAACCATACAGAAAGAAGGATGAACAACCAATGGGAAGGAGGGATGAAAAACCAATGGGAAGTGACCATCTAACCTGCCCCTGAGATGGACACCTAGTAAACAGTCAAATGATTGGTGGCTGTCCCCCGAATGGAGGGATGGCAACACCTGATTGGACCCCAACCCTATATAAGCCCAAACACTTCCTGAATAAAGCTGAGTCTGCAGCCAGCTTATCCTCTGCCTGCTGCTTCTCTCCTGACTCCTGGAGTTTGGGTAGTGACTTCATTGCCAGCTCACCCATTTGCCTTGAGACCCCTGCCATTTCCCCTCTTCCCCCCATTTGGCCCGGCAGGGATTTGGCAACATCTGGCACCCAATGTGGGACGATTCTGCCTTCGGTATAGATGAGACACCCAGTCCAGTAAAGTTCAGCGAGCAGCCTTTTTGGTTTTTTTTTGTTCCTGTGCGTACAGTGCCTGAAGGTGAGGAGGTAGCCCCCTTCTCTTCCCCTTTCCCTGTTTGTCCTTAGGAACACAATTGCTCACTTGATTTGCTGATGATCAAGGAGCCCCTCTTAACGTAGTTGCTCGTTTGGTCACATGGGAAATTAGTCCCTCAGAACTCAGAGCCCAGGTTCGATTACATCGAATCAACCTGACTGGGGGCATATTGCCCCGGGGGAGTAATGAGCCCTTGAAGTCCCTCACTAAGGACAGGATGCTTAGATCCAAAACACCTCTGTGTATGTCCTGCACTAGGTCTCTCCTTGGACGTTGGTTATCATTTTAAGAGTTGTTTTTACATTCACCTTGGTTCTACTTGTTGCCTTTTATTTTCTGTGCCTTTTCACCTTGTCCAGTCACCTCCTAGTCATCTCTGCTCCATTAGGGAACCTTTCCTCTTCATAATGGGTAGCTTACTGCCCCATCAAAAGGCACCCCAGCAGACTGACCATAAGGCTCTACTAGACTTACATAGGGTCAAAGTAAAACCAAAAGAATTAGAAGATTTTTGGGAGGAAGCTTTAATCTTAGCTCCTTGGATTCCCCCAGAAAATGTCTGGGAGCCACAGATCTGGATAGAAGTGCTTTTCCTGGCCAACAAAGACCATGTGCCTCCATCCCCTTTTGTTTCCATCCTCCTCAGCATCATAACAAGCCTTAAAGGATCCTCCACTGAGGAAGTGATTAATTGCTACAATGAATCTTGTGGAGAGAACCCAGAATTAGCCCTTTGTTCTTGCTCTAGATCCTTCCCCTCCCCCTCCCTGAACAGGACTCTGCAGAAGGCTCAAAGGTCATGGGGGGCATTCCACCCCCTGCTGACATCTCCTTCTCTCCTCTTCTTCTTCCTGTAGCTCTTGAATCCCCCTCTTTCCTGGCTGTATTTTCTGCTTCAGATGATACTGGTCTCCCAGTACGTGTCTTAAAATCTCTCCTAGAGAATAGAGGCCTCAAGGTTAAGACTGCTGGCCTAGAGGAATTTTGGAATGAGGCTACAGTTTTAGCATCTTGGGTCTCTCCAGAGAATATGCGGGGACTAGATCTATGGATGAGGGTGCTTTTTCCTTGATAGATGATTTTCATAATTAAGCTAAGCTGCTGGACTTAACAAATATGAGATCTTTCAAATAAGTGTTTCCTAAATGTTGATCCACATTTGATAAAGCTTTTAAGGGTAATTTTAAGACAGTTGCTGGTAAATTGTACAGTTGCTGGTAAAATTTTGTTCATGGGCTTGTATGTTTATATGTTCTGTGTTTACATGTTGTGTGTCTTATGTCTGTGGCCTCTTTAATTTGTTTCATTTCTGTTGCATGCTAAAATAAAAATTTTGGCATGCCATTTTTAAATACATGTATGCATACTTAAAAATAAGAACAAATAATTTTGATAACATCTAAGGTCTTAACTTCTTATGTTTTATATCGATCACAATTGTTTGTTATTTATTTTTTTAATTTTTTTAATTTATTCAATTGTGTGTGTGTGTGTGTGTGTGTGTGTGTGTGTGTGTGTAGAACCACGGGCGAATTCGGGAACCACCATGGTCTGCCTCCTCCTTGTTTACTCTGCCCCGGGATTCACAAGCTCCGCCCTACCAGAACCAGAAACGCAGGCTGCCCCCCGCTTCCGCCTGTCGTCTATACATGGGATCTGGGATCCTGAACTCAGGACCTTCCGCCTGCAAGGCAGAGGCTTAACCCCTTAGCCACCTCTCCAGCCCCCCACAATTTTATTTAATAAATTGTAAGTTTTCTTTCATTGTTTTCTCACTTGATTTTGATTTTTAATAGGACTACAAACGAAAATGCCATTGTATTCTTAAAGTTTTTTCCATCTGTTCCCAAAATAACAAAGCCACTATTACATTGCTTGATAGAACTTGCTCATTCCTCTGACTTTTTTTATAGAATGTTATCAAATCTAGCAACCAGGAAAATATAATTGTCTTATAAAAAGTTGGAATTTCTTCTGTCTCCTGGTAGGTATGAGCTCCCTTTCTTGGGGACAAATCTGCTTTCTAATTCCATGCTCCCATGTGTACTCCCACTAAGTAGGAGTACTTAGGTGGAACAGGAATTCAAGACTGCATTTTCTTTTTCCTTGCAAGATTTTAGCCTGTTACTTACGGAGTTTCTCTGAGGATCCATCTACCTAAGGGGATATATAAAATACTAGCAGACACGTCCAAGATGACAAACATGAAATTCCCTTCCCCTCAGGAATGAAAAAAAATGCTTTAAAGGTGTCCTGAGCGCTGCTCTTCCTGGCCTGTAAGAGGGAAGTCCAGAAAGGCCATGTGCCTCCTGCCTGCCAATATTAATGACACCTGGAATGTTTCAAACTATTCTTTGACATATCAAAAATCAATGGGACTAAAGTTTAAATTATTATTGCTGTGTCCTTTGGTAAAAAATTATGGGACAGGACCCCTGCCTTCTTTTCACCGGTAAATTTGGTAACTTGGTTAACTTTTAGAGTTCCCCTTTCAGTGTTAATTGTTCTATTTAGATGGAAATGGCAAGCAGTAAGGTCTTGTTTACAACTCACACTTGCTTTACACAGTCCTCAGGGCATCCATTCAGGCTTCAGACATACCTAAGATCACCAAAGGCCAGTTGGAAGCCTGGCTGTCCTCCATTGAAGCTATGCCTTAATAATTTACCATTGTTAGGTTCTTATTTATGTCTTGCCAGCTCTTCTGGACCATTTCTGTGCCTGCCCCACCTACAGCCTCTCCACCTGCCATGCTACAGCCTCTCTGCCTGCCCTTGCAATGAAGAAAACCTGCTTTTTTCTGCCACTGTTTGCGTTCCCCTTTCGGACCATAATTCCTTCTTTGCAATGGGTTTATGACTGGTAGTCAGTGATGGGTAAAGCTCCACACGAGGGTGGTGTCCAACCTATGACAGGCACAGTGAAGCTGAAAAGGCTTGGGGTAACCCCAGCTATAAAGGTGTCCACTAAAAAAAATTATAAATAATTAAAAAGGTGAAAATGTAGCACTTCTGATTCAGGGAGACCCTAGCCTGGGCTCCTGGGTTCAGACATGCCCTAGACATGTCCCAATAGAGGAACCATACAGGCAGAAGGATGAACAACCAATGGGAAGGAGGGATGAACAACTAATGGGTAGCAGCCATCTAACTTGCCCCTGATATGGACACACAGTAAGCAGTCAAATGATTGGTGGCTGTCCTCCAAGCAGAGGGATGGCAACATCTGATTGGACCCCAATCCTATATAACCCCAAACACTTCCTGAATAAAGCTGAGTCTGCAGCCAAACTTGTCTTCTGCCTGCTGCTTCTCGCCTGACTCCCGAGGTCTGGGTGGTGATCCCGTCACCAACTCGCCCATTTGCCTTGAGCCCACGGGGCCCCTACCCTTTACCCTCTTCCCCCAGCTGGCCTGGTGGGGATTCGGCAACAATAGTGGTCATAGAGAGCTCACAGTGGTCATAGAGAGCTCCTAGTCATTATAGCTCACAGTGGTCATAAAGAACTCATACTGGTCGTAGAGAGATTAAAGTAGCCATAGCTCATAGTAGGTCAAAGAGAGCTTACAGTGGTCATAGCTCATAGTGGTCATTGAAAGTTCATAGTGGTCATAGCTCATAGTGGTCATAGAGTGTTCACAATGGTCATAAGTCATAGTGGTCATAGATAGCTCACAGTGGTCAAAAAGTGCTCACAGTGGTTAATGAGGGCTCACAGTGTTCAAAGATCATAGTGGTCATTGAGAACTCATAGTGTCACAGCTCATAGTGGTCAAAGAGAGCTCAAAGTGGTCATAGGTAATAGTGCTGAAAGAGACCTCAAAGTGGTCATAGGTCACAGTGCTAAAAGAGAGCTCACAATGGCCATGGAGAGATCACACTGGATATAGAGAGTTCAAAGTGGTCTTAGAGAGCATACAATGGTGCCAGAGCACAGTGTATATACAGAGCTCATAGTGGTCATAGAACAAAGTGATCATAGAGAGCTCACTGTCACCATAAAGAGCTCACAGTGGTCAAAGAAATCTCATAGTGCTCATAGCTCATGGTGTTCATGGAGCTCACAGTGGTCATAGCTTATAGTGGTCACATAGTGATCATAGTTATAATAGATTGATCACAGTATTCATAGAAATCTCACAGTGTCCATAGAAATCTCACGGTGGTCATACAGAGAATGACAGTGGTCATAGAGACTTCCCAGTGGTCATAGCGAATTGACAATTGTCATAGAGACTTCACAATTGCCATACAAAGCTAACAGTATTCATAGAGAACTCATACTGGCCACAGAGATCTCACAGTGGTCATGAAGTACTCCCAATGGTCATAGAAAGCTCACAATAGTCTTAGCTAATAGTGGCTATAGAAAGCTCACAGTGGTCATAGAGAATAGTGGCCATAGAGAGTAAACAGTGGTCACAGAGTGTCGGCCTAGTCATAGAGACCTCATATTGGTCATAGAGTGCTCCAATTGGTTATAGACCATAGTGCTCATTGAGAACTCACCGTGGTCCTAGAAAGCTCATAATGGTCACAGAGAGCTCACTGTGGTCATTGCTCATAGTGGTCATAGAGAAATCATAGTGGTCATAGCTCACAATGGTCATAGAGAGTCAGATAGCTCACAGTGGTCATAGATCACAATGGCCATAGAGAGCACATAATGGTAATAGAGAACTCATAATGGCCATAGCTCATAATAGTCATAGAGAGCTAAAAGTGGTCATAGAGAGTTCACAGTGGTCATAGAAATCTCATAATGGTCATAGAGAGCTCACAGTGGTCATGGAGAGCTCACAGTGGTCATAGCTCATAGTGTTCATAGAGTGCTTTATAGAGAATTGATAGTGGTCACATAGAAAGGTCATTGAGATCTCACAGTCATCAGAGAGAGCTCATATGATCATAGAGAGATCAAGATGTTCATAGAGAATTCAGAGTTGACAGAGAGAGGTCATAGTAGTAATAGGAGAGATCACAGTGGTCATAGCCCATAGTGGTCAAAGAGGGCTCACAGTGATCATAGCGCACATTGGTCATAGAGATCAGAGTGGTGATAGAGAGTTCTAAGCAGTAACGGAGAGTACACATTGGTACATGCACATATTGGTGACTGAGTCCTTAGAGTTGTCATAGATGATGGTAGTCATAGAGAGCTCATAGTGGTCATACAGAGCTCACAGTGGTCAAAGAGAGCTCACAATTGTAATAGCTCATGGTGGTGATACAGTGCTCACAGTGTTCATAGAGGTTCATAGTGTTCATAGAGTTCACAGAGAGCTCACAGTAGTCAAAGAGAGCTCACAGTGGCCATAGCACCTAAGGGTCATTGAAAGTTCATAGTGATCATAGCTCATAGTGGTCATAGAGAGCTCACAGTGATCATAGGTCATAGTGGTCATGGAAAGATTACAGTAGTCATAGCTCGCAGTGGCCATAGATAGCTCACAGTGGTCATAGAGCATAGTAGTCACTGAGAGTTCATAGTGGTCATAGCTCATAGTGCTCAAAGAGAGCTCACAGTGGTCATAGAGATATCACAGTGGATATAGAGAGTTCAAAGTGGTCATAGAGAGCACACAATGGTGACAACTCATTAGTGTTCATACAGAGCTCACAGTGTTCATAGATCACAGGGGTCAGAGAGAGCTCACAATGCTCATAACTAATCATGCTCACCGAGAACCCACAGTTTCCATAGTTCATAATTGTCACATAGTGCTCATAGTTGTCAAAGAGTGCTCACAGTATTCATAGAAAACTCACAGTTTCCATAGAAATCGTACATTGGTCATAGACAGCTCACAGTGGTCATACAGAGCTCACAATGATTATACTTCATAGTGGTGATAGAGAGCTCTTAGTGGTCATACATAGCTCACACTGGTCATAGAGTGTTAATAATGTTCATAGAGAGTTGACAGTGGTTACAGATCATATTGCTCATTGAGAGCTCACAATGGCCATAGAGAGTTCACAGTGATCATAAAACATAGTAATCAAAGTGAGCTCACAGTTGTCATTGAGAGATTACAGTCGTCACAGTGAGCTGACAGTCATCATAGCCCATAGTGGTGGAATCACAGGCTCAATGTGACTGTACAACCTGGACACACTGGTATCCTAAACTCACTGTGAAATCCCAGCATCACCCCTGACATCACAGCCTCACTGCTATCTAATAGAAATAGCCGTGATATCAGAGTTCACTGTGATGTATCTGCCCCATGATACCACAGGCTCACTGTTACCTCATAACCTGATGTGACACAAGCTTGCTACTGACATAATGCGTCACTGTGACCCATCACAGCTTCAAGAAGGATATCACCTCACATTGACATGACAGTCCATAGTGACATCTGACCTTCAACGTATCATCACAGCCTCAGTGTGACATCATATCCTTACCAGTCACAGGCATAACATCCACCGTGATATAGCACTCTCTCCACCTTAGTCAGGAAATCCACTTACACTTTGCCACACCATGATAACAACACACTTTGACATCACAGCCTTCACAGTGTCACTGTCACATAAAGGTTCACCAAGACCGTCATTGTGGTAATGCATATTGCATTATGATGGTATATACATGCTAGCCTTAAGAACACAAACGATGGACAAATAGGAATCACATAATAGGTTCACCAATGACTTCATTGTGGTATCCGCATATTGCATTATGATGTATACTTGCTAGGCTTAAGAACACAACCATGGATAAATAGGAAAGGGGAGAGAGGGGATACCTCCTCACTTCAGGCAGTCGAGCACAGGAAAAAAACCAAAAAGGGGTGCCCGCGAACAATTTACCACGTGGGGTCTCATCTACACGAAGGCCGATCCCACATGGATTTCCAGAGTATCAGTCAATTATTGGCAATTAACCAGACAAATCCACTACACCAACTAAGAACAGCCATGCACCACCACCCATGGCATCGAGAAAAGAGCTATCAAATCTGTCAATTCCGCTAGGGGGGCATATTGCCCCGAGGGAGTAATGAGCCCTTGAAGTCCCTCACTAAGGACAGGAGACTTAGATCCAAAACCACTCTCTGTATGTCCTGCACTAGGTCTCTCCTTGGACGTTGGTTACATTTTAAGAGTTTTTTCATTCACCCTTGGTACTGTTGCCTTTTTATTTCTGCCTTTTCACCTTGTCACTCACTCTATGTCATCTCTGCCTCCTTAGGGTGACTTCAGCCACATCAGCTCAGTTCTTACATCACAGCCTAAGCACTGAGATTCCACAGCTTAACTGTGATGTCATAGTAATCACCAATGATATCAATCCTCACTATTGATCCACCACTTCCAGAGGATATTTCTCATGGGGTGACATGGCAGCCCACAGTGACATACAACCCTCACGTCATTGCTAATAAGTTCATCCTGACTATCATAGCTTCACCAGTGACATCACTTTTTTTTTAGATTCACTATTACATCTGTGGATCATAACTGATGATCACTATATGATGATGTGATGTCACAGTGAAGCTGTGATGTCAACCATCAGGTTCGGATATTCCATGAGGCTTGTGTTGTCAACTGGTGAGGCTTGTATATCAGGGTGAGCCTTGCATATCCTTGGTGAGGCTGTGATGTTACAGTACGACTGTGCTAGCCCAGCGGTATGTATGATGTCATAGTGCAAATTGTGATGTCACAGTGAGGTTGTGATGCAGATACTGTGAATTGGGCACCGAGGACGGCATATTGGTGAGCTTTGTATTGGTCCTGGGAGGGCCTCGAATAGCACAGTGGATCGTAGTGTATCAACTATGATGGCTGGATGTCATAATGGCTAGGAATCAGAGTCAGGTTAGTGACAGTGGAAGGTTTTGGAGGCATGGTATGGGCTAGCAGTAGCGTGAAGGTGTTGATGTCAGCTGGGGAGTGATGATGGCATAGGAGTGTGTGATCATCACAAGTGAAGGACACAGGGTGTCTGAGATTCACAGTGGAGGTCACAGTAGTAGCTGAGAAAGGCCACAAGTGAGGTGATTGGGCTGCCATGAGGGCTATGTGCATAGTGAGGTGGTGAATGAATCACAGTGAGCCGTCTATCAGGGCGAGGCTATAGATGTCACAGTGCAGAGCTGTTGCTGCACAGTGGTGCTTTCATGTCCATTACGAGACTGTATGTGTCGCTGGTAAGGCTCTAAGGTCCAACAGTGAAGTATTGTGTCAAACGACGGCTGTGAGGCGATGAGTGAGGCATGATGTTTAGATGTGGGAAGCGTTGATGGTCACATGATGACACTTAAGGGCACAATAATGGCTGGATAATGCCCGGGCTAGGAAAGTGGAGGGTACAGACATTATGTCACTGTGCAGGTTTCGATGTCACTGGTGACACTGTGTATGTCACAGTGAAGTTGTGAGTCAGAACACAGGGGGTTGCAGTTCAGTAGAGCCTGTGAGGTCAGCTGAGAGCCTGTGGTGCCATAATGATGCTAGGTAGGATGTCAGAGATAAAGGTTATGATGCCAGCATTGAGGCTATGTTTTTCAGGGTGAGCCTGTTGTATCATAGGTGAGGGCGTTGATGAAACAGTGAGGCTATAATATCAGAGTCGATGCTGTGATGTCACTGTTGGGCGAATGATTGGAGATGCGTGAGCCTTTGATGTCACTGGAGGCTGCATGGTTAAGTGAGCCTTATAACCTCAGAGTTAATGCGTGTGATTCACATGGAGACATGTTGTCACCCAGTAATGCCATGATACCACATGTGAGCTGTATGTCAGTGGAGTGAGATTATAAACCCAGGTAGAGATGTGCATTTCTGGTGTAGAGTGATTGAAGGATGATGTCCAGTGGAAGCTTAGCATTTCCTGATAGGCTTGGATGCCTCTTGAGTCTTTGAGTGTCACGTGTGGAGTGTGCATCCCAATACTCAAGAGGTTTTATATGTGGCTATGATGTTAATACAGGTTAGACAATGAGGTCTTACTGTGGTCACTGTGGGCTGTGCTATTATCTGGGTGGAAATTTTGAGTTCACAATGAGGCAGTGATGTAACATGTGAGCTGTGTGTCACTTTTGATGTCAAAGGCTATGATGGCAACACGAGGCTTGTCATGTCACTAGAAAACTGTTCTAATGTTGTGAGTGTTGTAATGAATCTAGGTAGGAACCATTGATGAGCTGTGATATCACAGGTGTGGCTGAGGACATCAGCATGGGCGTGATGTCACAGTGCCGTTATGGGTCCAGTGGTTATGTGGTGATCACAAAGGAGGACTGAGGGATCATGATGAATTTCTTCATTGATGTCTGATTACAACTGGTGAGTGCTGTGATGCCAAAGAGTTGATGATGTCACCATTGAGTGTGGTGTTTGCACTGTAATTACTGTAATACAACGGTGCGCTGTCCTACCAGTGGTGAGGCTGTGATGTCACAGTGATTGTTGCGATGTCAGTAGTGACTGTGGCTTTCCACAGGAGACTATGGCATTATGGTGAGCTGTTTGTCAGGGTGAGGCTCTAATGTCCACTATGATGGTATAGGGTCAACGTGACGGCGCTGCATGTAGAGTGCTGGTATGAATCAGAAGGGAATGTTTGCATGTGCGGATGCTTTATTGCCTGGCTATAAGCTGTGAAGTACAATGAGGCTGTGACTGTAACTGTGATTTATGATGTCACGGGGGAAGTGTAGGATCACACTTGGTTGCTTGAGCAATAGTGACCCTGGTGTCACAGGGGCTGTTGGCTTCAGTGAGGCCGCAAGGTCAGTTGTGAGCTGTGGCGGCAATAGTGAGGCTAAGTAGGATGAGCTGTGGTGTGTCACATTGAGGATATGATTCAGAGGTGGAGCCTTGTGATTCTTAAGGTACGTGATGAAACAATGAGGCTAATAACTTCAGCATGATGCTGTGAATGTCAAAGATTGGGCTATATTTGAAAGAGGTGAGAAGCCTGAGTGATGTCATAGCGTTGGCGCTCATTCGCAGTGAGGACTATTTACATTCAGGGAGATGTACAGCGTGTACGTTGCCTGTGATGTCAGTCGGATAGAATAATGACACTCACAGTGGATGGATTTTATTTCAGGTTTAGGTGGTGTGATATTCAGAATGAGGCTGATGTGAGTGATAAGGGTTGTAGTCACATGAGGCTTTGCATATCACTGGTGAAGGCTTTGCAGGTCACTGGTTGCTGGGTGGGACTATTAAGCCTGTGATAATCACAGGAGTATGGTTGATATCATGGTGGAGGTAGTGAGGTCACAGTGAGACTGTGAGTCATGGCAAGGTCTGATGGTCACGTGAGGTTGATAGTAGTGGGACCGTATTTGATGTCAGGTGGTGATGCAGTGTCATTGTTAGAGGTTAGATGGTCGGACATGTATTGAATGTCACAGTGAGGCTATAGTCAGAGGTGTGTATTGTGATGTCACATGAGCTATTATATCCATGGTAAGGCTGAGATCAGGGAGTGTGTGAATGTCACATTGAAGCTGTGATGTGAGTTGTGTACGGATGTATCATGTCACAACTGGATGTGTATATTAGTGGTGAGCAGAAAGATGTAATGTCCATAGAGTAAGACTGGGATTATCGTAGTATGGTGTCTGCGGAACAGTGTGTTGATGTCATAAGTGGTAGAAACTGTTTACTTGCAACTGACATGTACTGAGCTCTTTACGGTGTGATGTCATTTTAAAGGCTGTTAATGTTAACAGTGAGGACGAACAGTGATGTCGTTGTTTGCTATGCTGAGTTCAAGTGATGATGTCACATGTTGGGCTGTCCAGATCGTTCCTGTGGGCTAGTCATGATTGTACATTGTTGCTACCTTTAAAAGGCATGAGTCATAGAGGGGGGAGACATCTATAATGTACAGAGGTTACTTTCAGGGTGAGATTGATGTCACAGATGCGTATGTCACATGTCGACATTTGCATGTAATGACTGAGTGACTTAGTGTCCATGAAGTGTCATCTGGGTGTAAGTCTGAGTGTAGATGGCACAATGAGGTGATGATGTAAACAGGGTGGAGCTCTAGTGTCGATAAGTCACGTTTAGTGATATCCCTAATAGGTTAGCTGTGGATGTCACTTTGAATCTCATGAGTCAAGGATGGATTTCTATGATGATGCAGGATGGCCTGTGCAGTTCAGACTAGCGGCCCTGTGATTAGAGAGAGAGCTGTGATGTCACTCTGACATGCAGTGATGTTACGCATGAGGTTGTTGATGTCACGGGTGAGGATGCTCTGATATCAGTGGCTGATAGGCTTATGACATCACAGTTCGGGGTGAGATTTAAGTGGTTAGGCTGGCTGTGTGATATCAGAAGTGAGGCTTGACGTAATGAGTGATGAGTCTGATTGTAAGGCAAGGCGGGATGCTGCCAGGTGAAGCTGTGATGCCACAGCAAGGATGGTGCTGTCAACTGTATTCCATGAGGGTCTCAGTGACTAAGGCGTTTGTGATGTCATTGTAGAAGTTTACGATGGTCATGTGGGGCTGTAGTCACCTCACGGATGATATCATCCTGGAAGCTGAAGTCACAGCGATGGTTTGTGATGTAAGTGTCAAGCTTATGTCACCAATGAGCCTGATGTTAAGGTGAGCCTGTGGTGTCATGAGGGAGTTGTGAGGTCACTGACATAGGCTGGTGATGCGTTGCACGGATCGGCGTCCTGATGTGTCAGGCTGATGTCTCAGAGATAGTGTGGAGCCGATTTACATTAGGGGTGGTTGCTGGATGTTTATCATGAGGGTTAGCACACATCAAGTTCAGGCGTGTCAATGCAACACTTGAAGCTGTGATTTCCAGAGGAGCAGGCTGGTGGTGTCATGCACTGTACCATCATGGTGGAGATTGTCCTATACCGTGTGAAGCTATGGGATTGATATGGGATTAGCTAGGCGTGCTACACACAATTGTGGCTCGTGATGCACCAGTGAGGTGTGGAAATCCTATAGAGGTGTGTGTGTGTCAGTGTATGTGACCTGTACAAGGGATTTGTCATTGATTAGGTGCTGTTCCCAAGAGTCATCACGACTTTTGTGCACAAAAGGGCAATATTCACTAGTAGGTGAGCGAATGTTAAACGAGATGGGTGACGGACAGTATGGCATAGGGAAATGGTGTGGGCGGAAGATCGGGCAGAGGACCGTGTAGTAGTCAAAAGGTTGCTTGCATTGTCGATAAGAAGACTCGATAGGCGCCAGGGTCAGGAGAGAGCGGACAGGAAGCTGAGAGGCTATAGACGTGGCACAGGCTCAAGTGTGGAGGTTATGGATTGAGAGGAGGTTGCTCTGTATAGACGGGTAGGAGGAAGTGTAGTGTATGTGGTCACAGTCGAGTATAGTGTGAGGTGTGCACATGAAGGATGTAGGAAGAGAGAGAAGATGCAGTAAGTAAGGCCTAACATGGCGAAAGGGGAATAGGCATAGGTGGTTAGAGCACGGGAGGTCGTGAGTTAAGGACAATATAGCCTGCTAAATATGAGTAGATCACAGTTAAGAGGGATGAGTTGTGATTTCACTGCACGACGATTTGGTACTGGCTTTACAGTGACTGAGCTTGTGATTTTAGTGGTAAGGCTGATGTCACAATGAGGCTGTAATGTCACTGTGTGAATGAAAGTGTGATATCATATAGGTTAGAAGCACAATCAGGCTTCGAGAAGGACAATGATGGAGAAGTTGTCATAATGAGTCTATGATGTCACTAGTGAGGTCTATACATGACAGTGACGGCTGGTGAGCTGTAATGTCAAAAGGTCTGTGTTGTCACTGGTGTGGCAGTGATTCAGTTTCTGACTAATGTCAGTGGTGATGCTGATGTTACAGGTGAGACTGTGATGGCACTGGTGACTCTGTGATGTCACACTGAGATGTGATCACTGTGGGTTGTTATGTCACTGTGGGCTGTCATTCAACTGAGCTGATATCACTCTGGAAGCTGTGTGTAACAGTGAGGCTGTGATGTTCAGTGGCAAGACTAATGCCACAATGAGATTCTGATGTATCAGGTGAGCTGTAGTTGTCAGTGGGCCAGCGGTGAGATCATATGAGCCGTAATGCGGCAAGTGAGGCTGTGATGTTGGAATAAGGGTAAGGTTATAATGCCACAGTCAAGCTGTGATATTCACTGTGAAGCTGTGATGTCACTATCAGACCTCTGAAATCACAGAGCGAGGTTTTGATGTCATAGTGAGGCTTGTGAGGTCCACTGTGCAAGATGTTGCACATATGGCAAGGCTTGTTTTCACCATGAAGTCCTGAAAATGAAATTTTGACAGATGAGTCTGTGATGTACGAAACGCTGAATTTCAGTGTTGCTGTGATGTCGAACAAGTGAGGCTGATCATTATGAGGGCTTAGAATGTCACAGTGAGACTGGGATTTACTGTGGGTGAGGCTGTTGATGCAGCGCACATATGAAGGCCTGTGGTGTCACTGTGTAGTGCTATCCAAGTGCACTGTAGGAGGAACCTGAGATGTCAGTTGATGAGGCTGTGGTGTCCATAACGAAGCTAGCAGGAGGCCCAAGGTGTCACTGATCTATGATTTAAAGGATGTAGTTCCTGTGTCCTATCCAACCATCTGTTTCACACGGGTGCGCACGTGGACCGAAGATTGGTTTCAAGGAACTATTCTATGGAGTAAAATTACATGACATTATTTTTACATAAATAAGGAAAATAGGGGTAGCATAGGCCTTAGTGTTTCTGCCTGCCTTACTGTTTACTGTCTGTTCTGCCCTAAAGCCTGCTGCTGGGGAGTGATACACTCAACATTAATGAGAGCAAGTTGCTAGGCTAGGGTTTCTCCCTAGTTAAATTTAGTTTTGCCTCTGACAAGCGAGATTCCTCCCTCGGGGATTTGAGTTTACCTTGTGTGTTTTCTGATCGTTGTTGTTTGGTTTTTTGTTTTTTTGGTTTTTCTCAGGATAGCTAGTACAGTCCCTCTCCCACACATGCGTTGTTATACTAAACCAGGGAAAACTACTTTGAAATATTTCATTGTCTTTTGCTTTTAGACACTGAGGTCCATGCCTCTGCTTTACGCTTCCTGGAGACATCAATCTATTCCAACACAAAATATTATTCACCTCTGCGCTTCTTTTTACCAGAAGGAATATTTTATAGATCTCCGTTCAAGAATGTAGTCCTGGGTTTCTTTGATGTTGGACCCTGATGGCATGCATAACATCCCTTGGCTTGAAAAACTCTGGATTTTTCTTAAAGTATAAAAGCTCTGCAAAAAAAAACTTCAATAAAAAGTTCAGATTCAACTCAGCCCAGAGGCTGTCCCATACTTCCCTCTTTTGTCTAATGCCTTCCCACCCTTGTGTGAGGACTTCCCTGGAGTTCGAGGTTGCGATTGGACTGCAACAGGTATAGCCGTTATTGTGCAGTTGAGCTCTGATGTCACGGTGTGATCTTGGATTGCAGCAGTGAGGTTAAGATGTATGGTGACGGCGGTGCGTCACACGCACTGTCATGGTCGTGAAATGTGTCCCACAATATCAATGTGTTTGGCAAGATCATGGCCACCTAGAGGTGGTGCCTGTGGAGAAGGGCCAGTCCACAAGGTGGGACTTGAGGTGTGATTAGTCCCCACCCTACCTCCCTAGAGTCTGCTTTGTAGCAAGTAGTCTGGCAAGCTCTCAGCTTACTAAGATGTCTGGTGAGACTTAGCCTTCCAGCTGTAGGTCGGCCAGCCATGCCACCTCGCGTTGAGAGCTTTACCTCCCCTCTGGACTGAAGCGGACATAAATCTCCCTTTCTCCCTTAAGTTTCTTGTCTTTGGGTGTTCTCTCACCGCAATAGTTAAGAGCGTAACTGTTCAGAAATTGGTACGGGTGTGTGGGGTATTGCTGAGATTTAAGAACAGCTGTTACTAAACTGTGAAATTGTGTTGTGAAGCGAGAGAAGTTAGTTACCCAGAAGTTGGCCAATGCTGTGATGTGGCTATGTACCTTTGGAAGTTGTTTGTTGTGGAACAGTATGGAGAACGTTGGGACATTGTGGGGGAGTCTTTGCAGCATGGTGAGGGGGGAGGTCAAGGCCTTCTTGTGAGAGTCCCAGAGGGAGCAATGCTGTGTGAGGAGCAGGCCAGCCAGGAGAAGGCCAGCTTGTGTATCCAGAGGAGAGTGGGATAAGACTTGTGTTTGCAACGGACAGGTACGCACAGGAGCCAGGTTTGGCCAAGAATTTAGTGAAGTTGCCCTGTCCTGTATAACTTGCCAGAGCAGTTATTGAGCTGGAGTGCGGTGGTGGAGGAATTTCCAACAATTAGTCGTCTTGCATGTGATATGCGTACTTTTTAGGTTGTCTCAGAGTTATACAAAAAAGGACAAGATATTCAGTAAGAAGCAAAAACTTTAAGATATAATATGAAAAAGTAATTCCCAATTTAAAGTAGTAACCAGGTAAGAAGTCAGAGAACCAAAATGGTGTTAAAAGATTAGCTCCATTTGTAAATCCAAAGCCTGCTCTCAATTTTGATAATATGTAGTGCTAGCTTGAGTGTAAGATCTCCATGAGGCTCCACTACATAAGAATGCAAAATCCTTTCCGACGTAATCTGGTGCTAAGTGTGGCATTTTCCCGAAAGCAATAGTTGGTTTCTCTCTCAAAGCAACTGATTCAGGATGAACAGAGTGGTCAGCAAGAAAGCAGAATCACTATGATTAAAGGGGCCAGTGTCGTTGGCAAAGTTGTCCAAATGGTTTGTTTTTTATTAGAGGCCAAGCGGGAGGAGTCGGTGCGTCCCCTCCAAATTTTGAAAAATGATGGAAGCAGAGAGCATGTGGAGAAAG
Organism: Typhlomys cinereus; assembly: GCA_023101885.1. Classification (NCBI taxonomy): domain Eukaryota; kingdom Metazoa; phylum Chordata; class Mammalia; order Rodentia; family Platacanthomyidae; genus Typhlomys; species Typhlomys cinereus. The sequence continues at coordinate 86,481 of JALPQD010000146.1, forward strand.
TCTGGCAGTTTAGAGGCCCAAGAAGGGCCATTTTTTTTTTTTTTTGCTTGCTGATTTTTAAGCGATGGTTTGCCATGAGAGTGAAAGGAATGTTAGAGATGCCAGAGACACCAGTATGGCATCTAACAAGAAAAGACCACTGAGGGATCAGCCCAAGAAAGTGAATGTGTTTCTAGGGCAGCTGCAACTGGAGGGCTGAAAACAAATGCTCTTTGGAAACTGAGATATGTCAGCAGAGGCTCACTTTTGGCTTGGATGCTACGGAGATTGACATTATCCTGCGGTTTTTGGTCTTGTTGTTGGACTGATCTTTCCCTGATATGGCCCCTATCCTTCCTTTTGGGATGGAATGTTTAATTCTGTTGCCGATTGTTGTTGGAAGTCATTGTACCGTGTATGTGATTTACAGAAGGCTTTGGAGTTTAGTTTAGATTTTTGGACTGTATGGGGACGACTGATGGTAGTCTATTGAAATCCTTTAAATGTGACTGACTTTGTTTGTATAATGAGATGACAATGAGAGCCTGTGGGGCAGGGATGGATGTCATGGTTTGATATGTGTCCCACACTAGTCTCATGTGTTTGGCAAAGCATGCGTCCTTAGAGGTGGCAGACTTGCTGGCAGGCCCGTCATGAAGGAGTGGGCACTGAAGTAGATTAGCCCTCAACCTACCTCCAGGAGAGTCTGCCTTGCTGCAAGTAGTCTGCAAGCTCTCAAGCTTCCACAAGATTCTGCAATGACTTAGCTTCTCCCGCCTTTGGCTGCCCAGCCCATGCCCCTCTGCTTTTGAGAGACTGTATACCTCCATCTGGACGACATAAGCTTGAATAAATCTCCCTTTCTCCCTGTAAGTTTCTGATTTTGTGTGTTCTACTCACAGCAATTTAGAGTAACTGTTACACACGCGAGACTGTGATATCAGAGAGGCTTGTGATTCACTGTAGGCGTGGATGTTTTACCATGAGGTTTGATATCCAGTGGGAAGACTTTTGATATTAGTGGTGATAGACTATGACATCCACCAGTCAAACTGGATTTAGTGGTTAGGCTGTGATTGAAAGTGCAGGCTGATGGTCCAGTGATGAGAAGCTTGATGTACAGAGGACATGGGGTTGTTTTACGCGTGAGGATGCCATGTTGTGGGGTTGGTTTCACACACCACACACACACCCTGGGGACGACTCCAGGCCATCCAGGGCAGAGAAAGGTGAGAGCACTGCCACTCTCGCCTCAACCTCCAGAGAATCAACTGGCGGGAGTTTGTCAAGCAAATCTCTTTATTTGGGTGTAAAGCAGTTTATATAGACAAAGGCTGAAGGAAAACAAGCAGCCAATTATGTTAAACAACACACATGCAAGCTTTACAGGTCAGATCTACATATTCTGTAAGGAGTAGGTCACTCCTAAGCCAACTAGGGCTTCTGTGATGGATCGGGTTACACCCAGGAACTAGCTCTCAGCATCTTGGACCTATGCTTAGCTAAGCCAGGCTATTCCTGGGGGGCCCAACACATGTGACCATGATCCTGAGATGTCAGTGATGAGGCTGGAGGTCATTAGCAAAGCTAGCAGGATTCCGTGGTTCACTGATGCTATGAGTCACAAGACTATGATGTCAGGAGAGGCGTGATGTGTCACAATGAGACTGTGATGTCAGAAATGAGGATATCATGCCACAGTGAGGCTGCAATATCACTGTTAATCTGTGATGTCACTGTGAGGCTGACATCACAGAGAGGTTGTGATGTCACAGTGAGGCTGTGAGGTCACTGTGGAAGATGTGAAGTCAGTGGCAAGGCTGATTTCACCATGAATCTATGATGTAACAGGATAAACTGTGAGGTCACAGTGAGTCTGTAGGGTCACTGTGAGGCTGTGATATCTGTGGGAAGATTGATGTCACAGTTAGGTAGTGATATAACTTGTGACACTGTGGTGTCACTGATTATGATGTCAAAGGCTGTGATGTCACTGCTAAGACTGTCACAGCACTGTGAGCTTGTACTCTTTCCTGTGAGGCTGTGGTGTCATAGAAAAGCTAGGTAGGTACCAGGGTGGGCTGGATGCCACAGTGAGGTTTGATGTCACATGAGGTTGTGATGTATTGAAGCTGCTAGGTGAGCTGCAAGTAGTGAGGCTGTGATGTCACAATGAGCTATGTTCGCACAGTGTGGCTCTGATGTCACAGTGAGGTTGTGATGTCAGTTGAGTCTGTGCAGTCACACTGAGATTGTGAGGTCAGAGGAGAGCTGTGACATCACTGTAAGCTTGTCATATTAGTTATGAAGCTGTGATGTCACCGTGAGGCTCTGCTGTCACAATTTGACTGTGATGTCACAGTGAGGTTGTGATTTCACAGTGAGTTTATGATGTGAGTAGTGCCTATGTCATTGGGTGAGGCTGTATTTTCACTTTGACACTCTAGTATCCAATGAGTTTATTGTGTCAAATGAGACTGTGATATCACAGTGCAGCTAAGATGTGAGAGGTGAAGCTTATGCGCAGTGATCTTTATGGCATGGTTGGCGTGATGTCACATGAAGTTGTGATTATTGGAGAGTAGGATGTCACAGTGAGTTTGTGATGTCAATGACACTGTGTGTCACAGGGGGCTGTATTTCAGTGAGCTGTGAGGCACTGGTAGGCTATGTCATAGGAGGCTGGTATTGTCAGATGGTGTGTGTCACATTGGGTTATGTTGAGGTGTCTATGTCGTGAGGCGTGGTGGCTTCATCAGAGTAGATGCTGTTTTGTCACTGTTGGTTAATGATTTCAGAGGTGAGTGATGAGATAGTGAGGCTGTGATGTGACAGTGAGGCTGTGTAGTCACCAGTGATGCCATGATGTCACAGTGAGGCTGTGATGTCAGTGGAGTGAACCTATTATATCACAGTGAGGATGTGATTTCAGTGGTTAGCCTTTGATATCAGAATGAGTCTGATGTGAGTGAGGATGGTATGATGTTACAGTGAGTCTGGCATATCAAAGCTGAGGCTGTGATCCCACTGGAGGCTTTAATGTCACCATGTGGGGGTGGCATCAATGTGAGCCTTTTGTGTAATAGGGCAGGTTGTGAGGTCACAGCGAGGCTGTCATGTTGCAGTGAGTCTCTGATTTCAGACGTGAGCCTGTGATGTCATAATGAGGCTGTCATGTCACAATGAAACTATAACCTCCAAGAAGAGGTTGTGATGTCACAGTGAGTCTGTGCTGTCAATGGTTTGGCTGTGATGTCAATGTTCTGTCTAATGTCAGTGGCATCCCTGATGTCACAGATAAAAGCTGTGCTATCACTGTTGAGGCAGTGATTGTCACAGTGATCTTGGTGTAGTGGTAAGACTCATGCTACGATTAAGCTACAATCTAACAGGTTGAGCCTGTGGTGTCTGTGAGTAGGTTGTGAGGTTACTGTGAGTCTGTGATGTTGCTGTAAGGCTCTGATGTCAGGTAAGGCTTGGATGTCACAGTGCAGTTGTGAGGTTTGGTGGTTAGGCTGTGATTTCAGAGTTGAGACTGGTTTGAAGATGAGTGAGGGTTTGGCATTGCATGTGATATAAACTGTGAGAATGATATCCACAAGTGAGATTGATGATGTCACCATAAGGCTGTGGTGTACTGGTAAGGCTGTGATAGTCACAGATGAGCCTGTATATCAGTGGGTTGAGGTTGTGATGCACAGGCGCTGTGCTGGACAGATAGTGGCTGTGCTGTCTCAGTTGAACCTGTGATTTCATAGTGAGGCTATGGTCAGAGGTGTTGTATTTGATGTCACATGAGTTATTATGCCGGACACAGTGTAGCTC
>JALPQD010000146.1:90309-260832 GCA_023101885.1 Typhlomys cinereus
AAATCGTACATTGGTCATAGACAGCTCACAGTGGTCATACAGAGCTCACAATGATTATACTTCATAGTGGTGATAGAGAGCTCTTAGTGGTCATACATAGCTCACACTGGTCATAGAGTGTTAATAATGTTCATAGAGAGTTGACAGTGGTTACAGATCATATTGCTCATTGAGAGCTCACAATGGCCATAGAGAGTTCACAGTGATCATAAAACATAGTAATCAAAGTGAGCTCACAGTTGTCATTGAGAGATTACAGTCGTCACAGTGAGCTGACAGTCATCATAGCCCATAGTGGTCATAGAGAGCTCATAGTGGTCATAGCTCATAGTAGCCATAATGATCTCACAGTGGTCATAGCTCCTAGTGGTCACAGAGATTTCACAGTCATCATAGCTCCTACTGGTCATAGTGAGCTCACAGTGGTCATAGGTTATAGTGTTCATAGAGATCTCCCAGTGGTCATAGATCATACTGGTCGTAGAGAACATATAGTGGCCATAGGGACCTCATAGTGTCATAGAGAGTTCACAGTGATCAAAGAGAGCTCACAGTGGTCATAGAGAGCTCACAGTGGTCATAGCTCAGTTGTCATTGCAAGTTCATAGTGGTCATAGGTCATGTTGGGCAAAAAGTGTTCACAGTGGTCATAGGTCATATTAGTAATAGAGAGATCACAGTGCTCATAATGGTCATAGAGAGCTCACAGTGATTAAAAATAGCTCACAGTGGTCATAGATCAATAGTGGTCATTGAGAGCTCATAGTGGTCATAGCTATTAGTCCTCAAAGTGTGCTCAAAGTGGACATAAGTCATAGTGCTCAAAGAAAACTCATAATGATCTTAGAGAGATCACAGTGGATATAGAGAGTACAAAGTGCTTTTAGAGCTTACACAATGGTCATAGCTCACAGTGTACATACGTAGCTCACAGTAGTTATTGCTCATAATGATCATAGAGAGGTCATAGTGGTCATAGAGAGGTCACAGTGGTCAAAGAGATCTCACAGTGCTCATTGCTCATGGTGCTGATGGAGAACTCACAGTGGTCATAGCTCATAGTGGTCACATAGTGATCATAGTTATCATAGATAGCTCACAGTATTCAAAGAAATGTCACGGTGTCCATAGAAATCTCACAGTGGTCATACACAGCTCACAGTGGTCATAGGGAATTCACAATTTTCACAGCGAATTCACAATTGTCACAGAGAGCTAACAGTATTCATAGAGAGATCATACTTTCCACAGAAAACTCACAGTCGTCATGGAGTTCTCACAGTTGTAAAATAAAGCTCACAGTAGTCATGGTTCATAGTGGCCTTACAAAGCTCACAGTGGTCATAGCTCATACTGACCATAGAGGTTTGACAGTGGTCACAGAGGTCTCACACTGGTCATAGAGAGCTCATAGATGTTGTAGACAGCTCATAGTAGTTGTAAGGAGCTCACAGTGGTCATAACTCATACTGGTCATAGAGTGTTGACAGTGGTCATAGGTCATAGTGGTTATAGAGTGCTCACAATGGTTATAGAGTGCTCACAAGGGTCCTAGATCATAATGGTCATTGAGCTCATAGTGTCACAGCTCATAGTTGTCAAAGAGAGCTCAAAGTGGTCATAGGTAACAGTGCTCAAAGAAAGCTCACAATAGTCAGTAAGAAATCACAGTGGATATAGAGAGTTCAAAGTGGTCATAGAGAGCATACAATGGTGACAGCTCACAGTTTACATATAAAGCTCACAGTGGTCATAGGGACCTGATAGTGGTCAAAGAGTGCTCATAGTTATCACAGAGAGTCACATGGTCAGTGCTCACAGTGGTCATAGAGAGCTCCTAGTGATTATAGTTCACAGTGGTCATAGAGAACTCATGCTGGTCATAGAGAGATCAAAGTTTTCATAGCTCATAGTGGTCAAAGAGAGCTTACAGTGGTCATAGCTCATCATGATCATAGAGAGGTAAAAGTGGTCATAGAAAGCTCATAGTTTTCCTAGCAACAGTAGTAACAGAGACTTCACAGTGGTTACAGTTCATAGTGGTCACATAGAGCTCATAGTGGCACAGGGAGCTTCCAGTGGTAATGGAGTACTCACAGTGGTCATAGAGGACTCACAGTGCTCATAAAGCACAGTGGTCATAGAGAGCTCACAGTGATCACAGCTCATAGTGGTCATAGAGAGCTCACAGTGTTCATAACTCATAATGCTCAAACAGAGATCACAGTGATCATAGAGAGATCACAATGGTTATAGAGTATTAAAAGTGGTCATAGATAGCACACAGTGGTCATTGCTCATAATGTTCATAGAGAGCTTGTAGTGGTCATAGATCATAGTGGTTGTAACTCATAATAGTTATAGGGATCTCACTATGATCATGGCTCATAGGATTCATAGGGATCTCACAGTTCAAACCTCAGAGTAGTCATTAATAGCTCATAATGGTCATAGAGAGATTACAGTAGCCATAAAAAGCTTTCAGTGGTCACAGCTCATAGTGGTTATATCTCATATTGGTCATACAGTGTTCAACATTGTCATATGTCATAGTGCTCAAAGATAGAACACAGTGATCATAGAGTGGTAACAGTGATTATAGAGTGTTCAAATGGTCATAGAGAGCACACAGGGTTCAAAGCTCATAATGTTCATCGAGAGTTCACAGTGGTCATAGATCTTAGTGGTCATAGAGTGCTTATTGTGTTCATAGCTCATAGTGGTCATAGAGTGCTCACACTAGTCATAGAGAGCTCATAGTGGTCATAGAAATCTCACAGTGGTCATTAAAACAACAGTGGTCATACCAATATCACAGTATTCATAGAGAGTTCACAGTGTTCACAGAGATCTCAGAGTTGTCATAGAGAACTCACAGTGGCCATAAAGAGTTCACAGTAGCCATATCTCAAAATGGTCATAAGTCATAGTTGTCATAGAGAGCTCATACTAGTCATAGAGATCTCACTGTAGTCAAGGAGTATTCACAGTGGTCACAGAGAGCTCACGGTGATCATAGAGAACTTACAGTGATCAAAGAGTTCTCACGTGGTTATAGAGAAGACACAGTTGTCATAGAGATCTCAGAGTTGTCCTAACGAGCTAACAGTTGTCATAGAGAGTTCACAATCATCATAAAGAGTTCGCAGTGGTCATAGAGCTCACTGTGATCATGGAAAACTCACAGTGGACACAGAGTTCATACTGCCCCCCACTCGGCTATGATGTCACAGTGAGGCTATGACATAACTGTGAAGCTGTGATGTCACTGTGATGATATGACACCACAAGAGTTTGTGATGTCATAGTTTTGCTATGAGGGTCACTGTGGAAAATGTGATGTCAGTGGCAAGGTCAATTTCACCATGAGGTTAATGATGTAACAGGTGAGTCTATGATTTAACTGTGTTATGCCACAGTTAGGATTTGAGATCACTGTGAGACTGTCATATCTGTGGACAGGTTAAGTCACAGTGAAGGCAGTGATGTATTTTGGATGGGTAGTGGTTACACTGTTTGATTAAAGCTGATGTCACTGCTGAGCGTGTGCTAATTGTGGCAAGGCTGTGGTGTCATAGTAATGGTAGGTAGGATACCGGTAGTCAGGTTATGATGTCACAGTGTGCCTGTGATGTCACTGTAAGGCTGTGATGGCACAGTAAGGCTGTGATGTCACAGTGAGTTTATGACATCACCATGAGGCTGTGTTGTCACTGGTGAGGCTGTCATATCAGTGGTCAAGCTGTGATGTCACAGTGAGGATATGCTGGCCCAGTGTGGCTGTATTGTCACAGTGAGGTTATGACGTCACAGTGAGCTATGCTAACAGAGGTGAAGCTTTACATGACAGTGATGCTTTGATGGCATGGTATGGCTGTGAAGTTACAATGAGGATGTGATGTAAATGCTTTGTTGTGATGTCACTGCTAGGTTGTGATGTCACTGGCGAAGGTGTGATGTCACAGTGAGTTTACGATATCAATAGCAAAACTGTGGTGTCATAAGGAGGCTGTCATGTTTCAGTGAGCCTGTGAAGTCAGGTTTGAGGCTGTGGTTTCATTGAGAGTCTAGATAGGATGTCAGTGATGAGGTTGTGATGTCACAGTGAGTCTGTGCTGTCAATGGTTTGGCTGTGATGTCAATGTTCTGTCTAATGTCAGTGGCATCCCTGATGTCATGAAACAGTGAGACTATAACGTCAGAGTTGATGCTGTGTTGTCACAGTTAGGAAAATATTTCAGAGGTGATTCTGTGATGTCACAGTGAAGCTGTCAAGTCACAGGGAGTCTATATCCTCAGAGATGAGGTTATGATGCCACAGTGAAGCTGTGTTGTCACCAGGGATGCCTTAATATCACAGTGAGCCTGTGATATCAGTAGATCGAGACTATGACATCAAAGTGAGGATGTGATTTCACTGGTTAGTCTATGATATCAGAATGAGGCTGATGTGACTGCTGAGCATGTGATATCACAGTGAGGCTGGCATTTCACAGCTAAAGTTGTTATGCCACAGCGAGTCTGTGGTGTCACTGTTAAGGCTATCAGGTGACCAAGAACCTGAGATGTCAGTCATGAGGCTGTCATGTCATATCAATGCTAGGCAGAATGTCCATGGTGTCACTGATCCTATGAGTTCAGAGGTTAGCCTATTATGTCAGAGTGAGGCTGTGATATCAGAAGTGAGGCTGTGATGTCACAGTGAGGCTATGTCCGAGGGTTGTTTGTGATATCACCATGAGGCTATTATGTCATGGCAAGGCTGATGATACAGTGAGTTTGTGATTTCACAGTGAGTCTGTGATATCAGTGGTGATAGACTATGACATCACAGTTCAGCTGAGATTTCAGTGGTTAGGCTGTGAAGTCAGAAGTGAGGCTGTGATATCAGAAATGAGGTTATAATGCCACAGTGAGGCTGTGATATCTCAGAGATATTGTGATGTCACAGTGAGAAGATATGATGTCAGTGGCAAGGCTGAATTCACCATGAGGCTAGGATATAACAGGTAAATCTATGATGTAATAGGTTATAATGTTACAGGCTATGATATCAGTACTGAACCTATCATGTGACAGTGACACTGGTGAGGCTGTGATGTCAAAGGCTGTGTTATCACTAGTGTGGCAGTAATGTCAGTATTCTGACTAATGTCAGTGGTGATGCAGATGTCACAGGTGAGACTATGCTGTCATTGGTGAGGCCGTGATATCACACTGAGGCTGCGATGTCACTGTGAAAGTTGTATGACAATGTGGGCTGTAATGTCACTGTGGGATGATATCACTATGGAAGCCGTAATGTCACAGTAAGGCTGTGATGTCAGTGGCAACACTGATGTCACCATGAGGCCATGATGTAAAAGGTGAGCCTGTGGTGTCAGTGGGGAGGTTGTGAGGTCACTGTGAGGCTGTGATATCGCAATGATGCTCTGATGTCAGGGCTGATTGTATGATTTGTCAGTGTGTCTGTGACATCAGTGGTGATGCATGGATTTCTCAGTGACGTTAGGATGTCAGTGGTGAGGCTGTGCAGTCACACTGAGGAATGATGTCACAGGAGAGGCCGTGATGTCCCTCTGAACTGGCGATGCTATTGTGAGGTTGTGTTATCACAGTGAGGCTATGATATCAGTGATGATAGACTATGACATCAGTTTGGCTGGGAATTCTGTGTTTATTCTGTGATGTCAGAAGTGAGGCTGATGTCAGTGATAAGGCTGGGATGTCACAGTGAGGCTGGGATGTTACTCGTGAGGCTGTGATGCCACAGCGAGGCTGTTTTGATTGTTGAGGCTATCATGTGCCCGTGAGCCTGAGATGCCACTGATGAAGCTGAGGTGTCACAGGGAGGCTAGAAAGGATGTCTGTGGTGTCACTGATGCTATGACTTCAGAGGTTAGCCTGTTATATCACAGTGGGTCTGTGATGTCAGAGGTGAGGCTGTGATGTCACAGTGAGGCTGTGATATCACAGTGAAGCTGTGATGTCACTTTGAGGCTGTGACATCACAAAGTGGTTGTGCTGTCACAGTGAGGCTGTAAGGTCACTGTGAGGCTGTGAGGTAACTGTGGAAGATGTGCTGTCAGTGGCAAGGTTTCATCATGAGGCTATGGTGAAACAGGTGAGTCTATGTTTTAACAGATTAGACTGTGAGGTCCAGTGTGGCAGTGAGATCAGTGTGAGTCTATGATATCTGTGAGAAGATTGATGTCACAGTGAGGCTGTGAAGTAATATGTGAGCCTGTGTTGTCACTGTTTATGATTTCAAAGGCTATGATGTCACTACTGAGGCTGTCACATCGCTATAAGCTTGTTCTCTCTGTGGTGAAGCTGTGATGTTCTAGTAAGGCTAGCTAGGATACCAGTCGTGAGGCTGTGATGTCACGGTGCTGCTGTGAAGTCAGTGGTTAGGCTGTGATTTCAGAAGTGAGACTGGTGTTAGAGATGAGGCTGAAATATTGCATTTACAATATGATATAACTGGTGAGTCTGTGATGCCACAGTGAGGTTTTGATGTCACCATGAGGCTGTGGTGTCACTGGTGAGGCTGTATGTAATATCACGGTGAGTCTATCCTATCAGTCTGTCCTATCAGTGGTAAAGCTGTGATGGCAGAGTGAGGTTGCGATATCACAGTGAGGTTATGTTGTCTGTAGTGACTGTGCTTTCACAGGGAGACTATGTCATTAGTGAGGCTCTAGTATCTAGTGAGTTTAAATTTTCAAACTGAGGCTGAGATGTCACAGTGAGGCTATGATGTCCGAGGTAAAGCTTTGTGTTACAGTGATGGTTTGATGGCACTGTATGGCTGTGCTAACACAATGAGGCTGTGATGTCACTGTGAGGTTGTGATATCATTGGGGAAGTTGTGATGTCACAGTGAGGATATGATGTCGATAGTGACACTATGGTGTCACTGTTGAGGCTGCCATATGACCATGAGCATGAGATGTCAGTGATGAGGCTATGGTGTCATAGCGAGGCTACACAGGGTATCCGTGGTGTCACAATGCTATGATTTCAGAGGTTAACCTGTTATGCCACAGTGAGGCTGTGATGTCAGCAATGAAGCTGTAATGCCACAGTGAAGCTGTGATGTCACTATGAGGCTTTGCTATCACAGAGAAGTTGTGATCTCGCATTGAGGCTGTGAGGTCCCTCTGGAAGATATGATGTCAGTAGCAAGGCCAATTTCACCATGAGGCTATGATGTAACAGGCTATGATGGAACAGGTTAGACTGTGAGGTCACAGTGAGGCTGTGAGGTCTCTGTGAAGCTCTGATATCTGTGGGAAGATTGATGTTACAATGAGGCAGTGAGGTAAAATGTGAGGCTATGGTGTCAGTGTTTGTCATGTCAAAGGCTATAACATCACTACCGAAGCTGTCATGTCACTGTGAGCCTGTGCTCTCTCTGGTGAGGCTGTGGTGTCATAGAAAGGCTAGCTAAGATACCAGTGGTGAGGCTGTGATGCCACAGTGAGGATATGATGTCACCATGAGGCTGTGATGTCATTGGAGAGCTGCAATATATGGTGAGCCTGCCCAATCAGTGGTGAGGCTATGATGTCAAAATGAGGGTATGTTCACACAGTGTGTCTGTGATGTCAAAGTGAGGTTGTGATGTCATGTCAAAGGCTATAACATCACTACCAAAGCTGTCACGTCACTGTGAGCCTGTGCTATCTGTGGTGAGGCTGTAGTGTCATGGTAAGGCTAGGTAGGATACCAGTGGTATCGCTGTGATGTCACAGTGTTCTTATGGTGTCAAATGAGGCTGTGATGTCACAGTGAGTATGTAATGTTACAGTAATGCTGTGCTGTCACTGTGAGAGACGAGACTGAGATGTCACATTGACGATATGATAAAACTGGTGAGGCTGTGATGCCACAGTGAGCTCATGATGTAACCATGAGGCTGTGGTGTCACTGGTGAGGCTGTAATATCAAGGTGAGCCTGTCCTACCAGTGGTGAGGCTGTGATGTCACAGTGAGGCTGTGTTAGCACATTGTGGCTGTATTGTCACATTGAAGATGTGATGTCACAGTGAGTTTGTGATGTTAGTAATGACTGTGCTTTCACAGAGAGACTATATTATTGGCTGTATTGTCACTGTTGAGGCTCAAATGTCACAGTGAGTTTATTGTGTCAAACTGAGGCTGCGATGTCACAGTGAGTCTATGATGTCAGAGGTGAAGCTTTATGTCACACTGATGCTTTGATGGCACAGTGTGGCTCTGATGTCACAATGAGGATGTGATGTCACTCAGTGAGGCTTTGATGTCACTGAGAGTTGTGATGTCACTGGGGAGGTTGTGATACCTTGTGCCATAGCGTCTGTGGTGTCACAGGGAGGCTGTCATGTTTCAGTGAGACTGTGAGGTCAATGGTGAGGCTGTGTTGACACAGTGAGACTAGGTAGGATGTCAGTGATGAGGGTGTGATGTTTCACTAAGCCTATGATATCAAAGGTGACCCTATATGTCATAGTGAGGCTTACATATCACAGTAAGGCTATAAACTCAGAGGTGAGGCTGTAATGTCACAGTGAGGCTATACCCTCAACAGTGATGCGGTCATATCACAGTAAGGCTGTGATGTCAGTGGAAAGAGACGATGACATCACAGTGAGGATGTGATTTCAGGGGTTAGGCTGTGATATCAGAATAAGGCTGATGTGAGCGATGAGGGTAGCATGTCACAGTGAACCTGACATGTCACTGGTGAGGCTATGATGCTACCATGAGGCTGTGATGACACCTTGTGGATGTAGTGTCACCATAAGCAGGTGATATCATAGGGAGTTGGTGCTGTCAGGGGGAAGGCTGTGAGGTCCAAGTGAGACTGTGATGTCAGTGTCAAGACTGATGTGACAGTGAGGCTATGATATCAGTGGTGTTGTTATGATGTCACATTGAGTTTGTGATGTCACAGTAAGGCTATGTCAGAGGTGTGTGTGATCTCACCATGAGGCTAGTAAGTCAGTGGCAAGGCTGATGTTACAGTGAGGTTTTGATGTTGGTAGTGACTGTGCTATCACAAGGAGACTATGTCATTGGTGAGGCTGTATTGCCACTGGTAAGTCTCTGTCACAGTGAGTTTATTGTGTCAAACTGAGGTTGTGATGTCACAGTGAGGCTACTTTGTCAGAGGTGAATGTTTGCATGACAGTGATACTTTGCATGGTATGGCTGTAAAGTCGCAATGAGGCTGTGCTGTCAGAGATGGGGCTGTAATGTCACAGTGAGGCTGTGATGTCAGAGGTGCTAGACTGTGAAAGCAAAGTTTGGCTAGAATTTCAGTGATTAGGCTGTATAGTCAGAAGTGAGGCTGATATCAATGATGAGGCTAAGATGTCACAGTGAGGCTGTGATGCCTCAGCTAGGCTGTGGTGTCATTGCTGAGGCTGTCAGGTGACCGTGAACCTGAGATGTCAGTGATGAAGTTGTGGTGTCATAGCGAGGATAGATAGGCAGGATGTCTGTGGTGTCACGGATGCTATGATATCAGAGATTAGCTTGTTATGCCACAGTAAGGCTATGATGTCAGAGATGAGACTATAATGTCACAGTAAGGGTGTGATATCACTGTGAGGTTGTGGTGTCACAGTTTGGCTGTGAGGTCACTGTGGAAAATGTGATGTCAGTGGCAAGGCTGATTTCACCATGACGTTATGATGTAACAGGTGAATCTATGATGAAACAGGTTATACTTTTGAGTTCACACTGAGGCTATGAGATCACTTTGAGACTGTGATATCTGTGGGAAGATTGATGTCATAGTGAGGCACTGATGTAACATATGAGGCTGTGGTGTCACTGCTTATGATGTCAAAGGCTATGATGTCACTGCTGAGGTTGTCACGTCACTGTGAGCCTGTGCTATCTGTGGTAACGCTGTGAGGTCATAGTGAGGCTAGGTAGGATACCAGTGGTAAGGCTGTGCTATAACAGTGTGGCTGTGATGTCTCCATGAGGCTGTGATATCACAGTGAGGCGACAATGTCACAGTGAAGCTGTGAAGTCAGTGGTTTGGCTATGATTTCAGAAGTAAGACTCATGTGAGAGATGATGCTTCATTGTCTCATTGTCAATATGATATAACTGGTGAAGCTGTGATGCGACAATTAGGTTGTGATGTCACCATGAGGCTGTGGTGTCCCTGGTGAGGCTGTGATATCACAGTGAGCCTGTCATATCAGTGGTGAGGCTGTGATGTGACAGTGATGCTGTGTTGGCACAGTGTGTTTGTGATGTCATAGTGTGGTTGTGATGTGATAGTGAAGTTGTGATGTCAGCAGCGACTGTGCTTTCACAGGGAGACTATGTCATTGGTGCCATAGTTAAGCACAGATGTCAACTTGACTGTTGAGGGTTTGAGCTCTAGGCATATTTGTAGAGAGTTGATGGTTAAGTTAATCCCAGAGCAAACCTGAAGGAGATTGTTTAGCTGATGGGGAAGACCCAGCCCATGGTGGGTGAGATTTGGCCCTGGATTTATCAGAGAGCTGGTTTAGAGAGTTGGCATCCTTCTGTTCACATGGCCAAACATGTTGGTCTGGCAAGTATTGTCCATCTCTCAGTTGTTATGTGGTGATGGTGTGGCCAGTTCCCTTGGTCCTGGACTTGGTACATGCTCTCCCATCCGGTTTCAGACTGTAACTGGGCTATCATTAAGAAAATAAATCCCTTCTTCCTTTAAGCAATTTGATGTCATTTATCAGCAATCATGCAGACTGACTGCAACAATTGGTAAGGCTATATTGTCACTGGTGAGGCTCTAAATCACAGTGAGTTTATTGTGTCAAACTGCAGCTGTGATGTCCCTGTGAGGCTATGATGTCAGAGGTGAAGATTTATGTTACAGTGACGCTTTGATGGCACAGTATGGCTGTGATGTCACAATGAGGCTGTCACTGCTGGGATATCACATCACTGTGAGTTGGTGCTATCTATGGTGAGGCTATGGTGTCATGATAAGGCTAGGTAGGATACCAGTGGTGAGGGTGTGATGCCTCCATGAGGGTTTGAGATCACCATGTGTCTGTGGTGTCACCATGAGCCCGTGCTGTCACGGGCTTGTGATGTCACAAGGATTTGGTGATGTAATGGTAGATGCTGTGAGGTCACAGAGAGACTGTGATGTCATGGCAAGGCTGATGTCACATGAAACTATGATATCAGTAGTGAGACTGTGATGTCACATTGAGCCTGTGATGTCACAGTGAGACTGTCAGAGGTGCATATGTGATGTCACCATGAGACTCTTATGCCAGTGGCAAGGCTGATATCACAGTGAGTTTGTGATGTCACAGTGAGGCTGTGATATCACTGTCACATTGTAATGTCCCAGTGAGGCTGTGAGGACACAGTGTGGCTATGAAGTCACAGTGAAGCTCTAATGACACAGTGGTGTTGTGATGTCACTGGATGGCACAGTGAGGCTGTGATGTTAGTGATTAAGCTGATATCACAATGAGGCTGAGATGTCACTGGTGAAGGAGTGATGTCACAATAAGGGTGGAATGTCAGTGGTGAGAAAGCTGTCATAGTGAGTCTATAATATCACTGGTGAGGCTACAATGTCAGTGATTAACCTATTATGTGATAGTGACACTAGTGAAGCTGTGATGTCAAAGGCTCTGTTGTCCCTGGTGTGGCAGTGATGTCAGCATTCTGACCAATGTCAGTGGTGATGCTGATGTTACAGTTGAGGCTGTGCTGTCACTGGTGAGATCATCATGTCACAATGAGGCTGTGATATCACTGTGAAAGTTTTATGTCACTTTGGGCTGTCACATCAACTTGAGGTGATATCATTCTGGAAGCTATGATGTCGTAGTGAGGCTGTGATGTCAGTGGCAAGACTGATGTCACAATGAGGCTATGATGAAACAGGTAAGCCTTTTGTTTCAGTAGGCAGGTTGTAGGTCACTGTGAGGTTGTGATGTCACAGTGAGACTCTGATGTCAAGTCTGATTCTATGAGATGTCAGTGAGGCTTTGAAGTCAGTGAGGTTAGGACATCAGTGGTGAGGCTGTGTAGTCACACTGACTCTGTGATGTCAGAGGAGAGGTTGTGATGACTCTGTGAGGCTGTGATATCCGTGGTGATAGACTATAACACCACAGTTCAGCTGAGATTTCAATGGTTAGGCTGTGATGTCTGAAGTGAGGTTCATGTCAGTGATGGGACTGAGATGTCACAGTGAGGCTGGAATGTTACTGGTTAGGCAGTCATGCCACAGTGAGGCTGTGGTGTCATTGATGAGGTTGTCATGTGACCATGAACCGAGATGTCAGTGATTAGGCTGTGGTGTCATAGCAAGGGTAGGCAGGATGTCCGTGATGTCACTGATGCTATCTTTTCAGAGGTTAGCCTGGTGTGTCACAGTGAGTCTTTGTAGTCAGATGTGAGGCTGTGATGTCACAGTGAGGCTGTGATGTCACACTGCAGCTGTGATGTCAGTGGTTACACAGAAATTTCAGAAGTGAAACTGATGTGAGAGATGAGGCTGAGATGTCACATTGATGATGTGATATAACTGGTGAGGCTGTGATGCACAGAGAGGTTGTGATGTCACCATGAGGTTGTGGTTTCACTGGTAAAGCTGTTTTATCACGGTGAGCATGTCCTATCAGTGGTGATGCTGTGATGTCACAGTGAGATTATGTTGGCCAGTGAGTTTATTGTGTAAAACTGAGGCTTTGATCTCAAGGTGAGGCTATGATGTCAGAGGTGAATGTTTACATAGCAGTAATACTTTGATGGCACAGTATGGGTGTGATGTCACAGTGAGTTTGTGATGTCACAGTGATGCTGTGATGTCAGTGGCAAGACTGATGTCACTATGAAGCTACGATGTAACAGGTGAGCCTGTTGTGTCATTGTCAGGCATGATTGTTGGGATTAGGACCTGGATAAATCACAGAGAGCTGGTTGAGAGAGTTGGCATCCTTCCGTTCACTTGGCCAGACATGCTAGTCTGGCAAGTAAGGATTGTCCATCTCTCAGCTCTTATGTGGTGATGAGGTGGCCAGTTCCCTGGTGACTGTTCTCTCACAAACTGGAGTACAGACTGTAACCGGACTATCAGTAAGAAAATAAATCACTTGTTGCTTTAAGCCATTTGATGTTATTTATCAGCAACCATGCAGGCTGACTGCAGTAATTGGTGAGGCTGTATTGTTACTGGTGAGGCTATGATTACAGAGGTGAGCATGTGATGTCATAGTGAGGCTGTGATGAAACAGTGAGGCTCTAAAGACAGAGTCGATGCTTTGATGAAACTGTTGGGAAATGATTTCAGGGAAATGATTTCAGAGATTAGGACGTCAGTGGTGAGGCTGTGTACTCACACTGAGGCTATGATGTCAGAGGTGAGACTGTGATGTCACTGTGAGGCGATGATGTTACTGTGAGGTTGTGATATCACAGTGAGGCTGGGATATCAGTGGTATTAGACTATGACATCACAGTTTGGCTGAGATTTCAGTGGTTAGACTGTGATATCGAAAGTGAAGCTGATATCAGTGATAAGGCTGAGATGCCAGAGCGAGGCTGTCATGTCACTGTTGAAGCTGTCATGTCACCGTGAGTCAGAGATGTCAGTGATGAGGATGAGGTTGTAGTATCATAGCGAGGACAGGCAGGATGTCCGTGGTGTCACTGATGTTATGATTTCAGAGGTTAGCCTGTTTTGTCACAGTGAGGCTGTGATGTCGTAAGTGAGTTTGTGGTGTCACTGTGAGGCTGTGATGTCAGAAATGAGGCTATAATGCCACAGTGAAACTGTGATATCACCTTGAAACTGTAATGTCACTATGAGGGTTGTGACCTCATAGGGAGGTTGTGATGTCACAGCGAGGCTGGGGAGGTCACTGTGGAGACATGATTCAGTGGCAAGGGTGATTTCACCATAAGGCTATGTTATAACAGGTGAATCCTGATGTAATAGGTTCGACTATTAGGCTGTGAGGTCACTGTGAGGCTATGATATCTGTGGAATATTGTATCACAATGTGGCAGTGATATAACATGTGATGCTGTGGTGACACTGTTAAGATGTCAAGGCTATGATGTCACTGCTCAGGCCCTCACAGCTCTGTGAGCCTGTACTATCTGTGGTGAGGCTGTTTTTTCGAGTTTAGTATTTGAAGTATCTGTTGCAGATGGAGATGCTGTTTGGATTCTCTGGCAGGCTCCCATAGGTGAATCACAGAAGACACCCTTGGGATTTTGGAGCAGGCTCTATCTCATCTGCAGACATTACTCTCTTTTTGAGAAACAACTCTTCGCTGTTTTGGGCCTTAGTGGAATCTGAACATCTGACAATGGGTCACCAAGTTACCATGGGATCTGAGTTACACATCATGAGTTGTGTGTTATCTGACCCAGCAAGCCATAAAGTTGGACGAGCACAGCAGCAATCTATTATCAAGTGGAAATGGTACATAAGAGACAGGGCCCGAGCAGGTCCTGAAGGCACAAGTAAAGCTGCATGGAGAAGTTGCCCAAATACCTATGGTTCCTCAGCCCGTTGCAATGCTTGTTCCTAGCATGCACCTATGGCCTCCTGGGGTGTGCCTAATGATCAGCTGACTGAAGAAGAGAATACCAGGGCCTGGTTCACAGATGGTTCTGCTCGATATTCAGGTACCACCCAGTGGAGAGCTGCAGCACTACAACCCCTTTCTACAACAAGCTGAAAGGACACTGGAAAAGGGAAATCTTCACAATGGGCAGAACTTTGGGCAGTGCACATGGTTGTACACTTTGCCTGGAAGGAAAAATGGCCAGATGTTCGACTGTATACTGATTCATGGGCTATAGCCAATGGTTTGGCAGGACGGTCAGGGATTTGGAAGGAACATAATTGGAAAATTGGTGAGAAAGACATCTGGGGAAGAGGCATGTGGATAGATCTCTCCCAATGGGCAAAGGACACAAGATATTTTGTGTCTCATGTAAATGCTATCAAAAGATGACATCAGTAGAGGAAGCATTCGATAATCAGGTGGATAAGATGACCCGTTCTATGGATAGTCAGACTCTTTCCCCAGCCATTCCTGTCATTGCCCAATGGGCCCATGAACAAAGTGGACATGGTGGCAGAGATGGGGTTATGCATGGGCTCAACAACATGGACTTCCACTTACTGAGGCTGACCTGGCTACAGCTGCTGCTGAGTGCCAAATCTGCCAGCAGCAGTGACCAACGTTGAGTCCCCAATATGGAGCAATTCCTTGTGGTGACCAACCAGCAACGTGGTGGCAGGTTGACTACATTGGACCACTTCCAAGTGGAAAGGTCAGCGCTTTTTTCTTACCGGCATAGATACTTATTCCGGCTATGGATTTGCCTTCCTGCACGTCATGTTCTGCCAAGACTACCATCCAGGGACTTACAGATGCCTTATCCACCATCATGGAATTCCACACAGCATTGCTTTCTGATCATAGGGCACACTCCCGGAGCCATAGGTGCATGCTTGGGAACAAGCATTGCAATGGGCTGAGGAACCATAGGCATTTGGGCAACTTTTCATGCAGCTTACTTGTGCTTCAGGACCCTCTCAGGCCCTGTCTCATATGTACCATTTCCATTTGGTATATATTGCTGTTGTGCTCATCCAAATTTATGGCTTGCTGGTCAGTAACACCACACTCATGATGTGTAACTCAGGTCGCATGGTACTTATTTCACAGCTAAAGGAGTATGGCAGTGGGCTCATTAACCATGGAATTCATTGGTCTTCCATGTCCCCACCATCCTGAGCAGTTGGCTTGATTGATAGACGGTGGAATGGCCTTTTAAAGGCACAGTTATAGCGTCCTTTAGGTGGTAATAATCTGGAGGATGGGGCAGAATTCTCCAGAAGGCAGTATATGCCTTAAACCAGTTTCCAATATATGGTACTGTGTCTCCTATAGCCAGGATTCACGGGTCCAGGAATCAAGGGGTGGAACATGAATAGCTCCTCTTACTATCACCCCTAGAGATCCATTAGGAAAATTTTTGCTTCCTCTTCCCACAAGCCTGTTCTACTGGCTTGAAGTTTTGGGTCCAGAACAGTAATGTCTTGCCGAAGACACAGCAACTATTCCTTTGAACTGCAAACTGAGGTTTTATCCTGGTTATTTCTGACTTCTGATGCCCTTGAGCCTACAGGCTAAGAAAGGAATAACAGTGTTAGGAGGGGTGATTGACCCAGAGCACCAAGGGGAAATTGGACTTGTTCTCCACAATGGTGGTAAAGATGAGTATATCTGGAGTGCAGGAGATCCACTAGGGCGTCTCTTGGTATTACCATGTCCTGTGATTAAGGTCAATGGGAATTTACAGCAACCCAACACAGGAAAGATAGTAAATGGTCCAGATCCTCCAGGAATGAAGGTATGGTAACCACTCCAGGTAAAGAGCCAAGACCTGCAGAAGTACTTGCTGAAGGTGGAGGAAATACAGAATGGGTAGTAGAAGGAGGTAGTTATAAATGCCACCTAAGGCCATGTAACCAGTTACAGAAACGAGGATTATAATTGCCATGAGTGCTTCTGGTCTAGACTGTCAAGAATATACTTGTGCATGTGCACACACTCTAAGAAAATATTTATGTTATATAATGTAATGTTAATCTGTAGTTATAAGATGAAATATTGTAATCTACATTATGATATTGTGTTATGGGACACTAAAGACTAAGCATTTCTCAAAGGGCATTGTCATTGATCTTGGAAAAAATAATGCATGTGCGGCTGTACAAGGAAAACTATATTATGTTAGGTGGAATTATGAATCTTACTGGGGTTTTTTTGGAAATTTTTTAATGGCCTAAGGAAGTTGATTTGGTGTCAAGTTGACAAGGAGTGGGACTTGTGATAGTTAAGGCTGGGTGTCAACTTGACACACCCAGTATTAAATAAGCTGGGCTGAGACCATCTCTGGAAAGGATCAACTGAGACTACTTGAAAGGATATTACCCACCCCAAATCCTATCAGAATCTCCAAAGCTCTCAGAGGATCCTCCCACTACCTATCATATAAAAGGAGACACCAAGGAGAACGATGCCTTATTGCGCTGTGCTAGGATCGTTCTTCCTTCCGGCCCTGGTTTCTTCAACCTTCTAGCCTTCGACTAGACTAAGACTCTAGGAGTTCTTTAGCCTTCAGCCACACCCACTTGACTACCAACTGAGCAGCTGGCTACTGGCAGACTTTGCTGGACTACCTCGGCCATATCTGTAAGCCAACTCAATAAATTTCCTGTATATATTTTATATAATTCATTCTGTGAATTCTCTGACTCTAGAGAACCTAACTAATACAGTGTCTGCTCTCACAAACTGGACTACAGTCTATAACCGGACTATCAGTAAGAAAATAAATCAGTTGTTGCTTAAGCCATTTGATGTTATTTGTCAGCAACCATGCAGGCTGACTGCAGTAATTGGTGATGCTGTATTGTCACTGGTGAGGCTATGATTAGAGGTGAGTCTGTGATGTCATAGCGAGGCTGTTATGAAACAGTGAGGCTCTAAAGACAGAGTCAATGCTGTGATACCACTGTTGGGCAATGATTTCAGAAGTGAGCCTGTGATGTAAATGTTGAGGCTGTCACATCACTGTGAGCCCGTTCTATCTGTGGTGAGGCTGTGGTATGCTAGTAATGCTAAGTAGAATATCAGTGTTGAGGCTGTGATGCCAAAGTGAGGCTTTGTTGTCACCGTGTGTCTGTGGTGTCACTCTGAACCCGTGATGTCATAGGGAGTAAGTGATGTAACGGTGGAGGGTGTGAAGTCACAGTGAGATTGTGATATCACTGTGAAGGTTGTATGTCACTGTGGGCTGTCATGTTCCATGAGGTGATATCACTCTGGAACATGGGATGCCCCAGTGAGACTGTGATGTCAGTGGCAAGAATGATGTCACAATGAATTTATTATAAACAGTTGAGCCTATGGTGTCAGTGTACAGATGGATCAGTCACTGTGAGGCTTTGATGTTGCATTGAAGCTCTGATGTTGGGCTGATTCTATGAGAACTCAGTGAGACTTTGACATCAGAGTGATGCTTGGATTTCGCAGTGTGGTTAGGATGTCAGTGGAGACACTATTACATGACAGTGACATTGGTTTGGCTGTGATGTCAAATGCTGTTGTGTCACTGGTGTGGCAGTGATGTCACTGTTCTGACTAATGTCAGTGGAGATGCTGATGTCACAAGTGAGTTGGTGCTGTCAGTGGTGAGGCCGTGATGTTACAGTGAGTCTGTGATGTATATATATGTACCAGGTGAGCTATATGTATTGGCTACATATATATAGCTATATGTATGGCTATATGTATGAGCTATATGTGTTGAGCTATAGTTATGAGTAAATATATGTGTATATATATATACCAAGTGGTTATAATGTAACAGGTAGCCTGTGGTGTCTGTGGGCAGGTTGTGAGATCACATTGAGGTTGTAATGTCAGTGTCAAGAGTCATGTCACAATGAGGCTATGATGTAACAGGTGAACCTATGGGTGTCAGTGAACAGGTTGTGAGTCCACTATCTGTGTTCATCAGAGAGATTGGCCTATAGTTTTCTTTTTTAAGTGAGTCTTTATTAGGTTTTGGGATTGAGATGATATTAGCTTCATAGAAGGAATTTGGTAGTGTTCCTTCCTTTGTTATTTGATGGAACAGTTTAAGGAGTATTGGTGTTATTAACTCCCTAAATATCTGGTAGAACTCCGTGAGGAATCCATCTGGTCCAGGACATTTTTTGGTGGGAAGTTTTGAGATTACTTCCTAAATATCCTCATATATTACAGGACTATTTAAATAATTCACAACTTCCTGATTCAATTTAGGTAAGTTGTGTTTACTTAGGAATTCATCCATCTCTTTTGTGTTGTCAAATTTCACAGAGTATTAGTTTTTGAAATAAGACATTATAATTCTCTGGATTTCTTGGGTATCAGTAGTGATCACTCCATGTTCATTTTTAATTTTGTTAATTTGGGTTTTCTCTCTCTTGCCTTTGGTTAATTTGGCCAGGGGTGTATCAATCTTATTGATTTTTTCAAAAACAGCTTTTTGACTTGTTGATTTTCTGTATCATTTTCTTAATCTCGATTTCAGATATTTCTCCCCTTATTTTGCTAATCTCCTCCTTTCTACTGCTTTTGGGATCAGATTGCTCTAGTGTCTCTAAAGCTTTTATGTGCATTGTTAAGTTATTTTTTTCTGATGTTTCCATTTTTTTGTTGTAGGAATTAAGAGCTATGAACTTACCTCTTAGGACAGCTTTCGTTTTGTCCCAGAGATTTTAGTAAGCTGTATTTTCAATATCGTTCACTTTCAGGAAATCTTGAATTTCCTTTATAATTTCCTGAGTCCAATTCTCACTCGGCATCATAGTGTTAAGTTTCCAGGAGTTAGTGTATTTTTTGTTGCTTGTTGTGTTGTGGATGTCAAGCTTTAGGCCATGGTGGTCTGATAAGGTGCAGGCTAGAATTTCAGCTTTCCTGTATATCTGAAGATTCATTTTAGAAGCCTACAAAATTCTTATTTGACCTATACAAGCAGAAAAATTCTAACAGACATGAAGGAAAGCTGCCTTTACTCATAGTAGCAGAGAATCACGGCCTGTCAACCACTTCCCAGACTTGAGCCAGTTTACATATCCAGAACCCCTTGAATGAAGGGGAGACCTGGCCCCTTTAAGGAAGGACCTTGGCACCATAGAAAAAAGCTTTAATATTAGTCTTTCTTCTGTCCTTCCACAAAAAGACCTAAGGTCTTTCACTACAGTAACTGTGCATTGGGGGAAAGGAAATAATCGGACATTTTGGGATCTATTAGATACTGGGTCTGAGTTGATATTGATTCCAGGATATCCTAAAAAGCATTGTGGCCCTCCAATTAAAGTAGGAGCTTATGGGGGATAAGTGATTGATGGAGTTTTGGCTAATGTTCAACTCGCGATAGGTCTAGTAGGTCCCCAAACTCATCCAGTGTTTATTTCCCCAGTACCAGAATGTGAATTGGAATAGATATACTTAGAAGTTGGCAGAACCCTCACATTGGTTCCTTGAAATGTGGAGTAAGAGCCATTATGTTTGGGACGGCCAAATCGAAGCTTTTAGAATTGCCTCTACCAAGGAAAATAGTGAATCAGAAACAGTATCCTATCCCTGGAGGAATTACAGAAATCAGTGCCACCATCAAGGACTTGAAGGATGCAGAGGTGGTGGTTCCTACCACCTCTCCTTTTAACTCCCTCTTTTGGCCTGTGCAGAAGACAGATGGATCATTGAGAATGACAGTCGATTATCACAAACTTATTCAAGTTGTGACTCCAATCACAGCTGCTCTACCACATGTTGTTTCATTGCTTGAGCAGATCAACACATCTCCTGGTACTTGGTATGCAGCCATTGATCTTGCAAATGCTTTTTTCTCCATGCCTATTCATAAAGATCATCAGAAGCAATTTGCTTTCAGTTGGTAAGGCCAGCAATATACATTTACAGTGTTACCTCAAGGGTATATTAATTCTCCAGCCTTATGCCATAATTTGGTCCCCAGAGTTTTTGATCGTTTTTCTCTTCCACAAGGTATCATATTGGCCCATTATGTAGATGATATTATGCTGATTGGACCAAGTGACCAGGAAGTAGCAAGCATTTTGGATTTTTTAGTAAGGCATATGCACAACAGAGGATGGGAAATAAATACAACCAAAATCCAAGGACCTTCTACTTCAGTAAAATTTTTAGGAGTTCCATGGAATGGGGCATGTAGAGATATCCCCTTTAAGGTAAAGGATAAGTTGTTGTACCTGGCCCCTCCCACCACTAAAAAAGAAGCACAACGTTTGTTGGGCCTGTCTGGATTTTGGAGGCAGCACATTCCTCACTTGGGTGTGTTACTTGGGCCCATATACCAAGTAAATTGGAAACCTGCCAACTTTGAGTGGGGCCCAGAATGGCTCTTCAGCAGATTCAAGCTGCTGCACAGGCTGCCTTGCCACTTGAACAATATGATCCAGCAGACCCAATGGTATTTGAAGTATCTGTTGCAGATGGAGATGCTGTTTGGATTCTCTGGCAGGCTCCCATAGGTGAATCACAGAAGACACCCTTGGGATTTTGGAGCAAGGCTCTATCGTCATCTGCAGACAATTACTCTCTTTTTGAGAAACAACTCTTCGCTTGTTTTTGGGCCTTAGTGGAATCTGAACATCTGACAATGGGTCACCAAGTTACCATGGGATCTGAGTTACACATCATGAGTTGTGTGTTATCTGACCCAGCAAGCCATAAAGTTGGACGAGCACAGCAGCAATCTATTATCAAGTGGAAATGGTACATAAGAGACAGGGCACGAGCAGGTCCTGAAGGCACAAGTAAAGCTGCATGGAGAAGTTTCCCAAATACCTATGGTTCCTCAGCCCGTTGTAATGCTTGTTCCTAGCATGCACCTATGGCCTCCTGGAACATAATTGGAAAATTGGTGAGAAAGACATCTGGGGAAGAGGCATGTGGATAGATCTCTCCCAATGGGCAAAGGACACAAAGATATTTGTGTCTCATGTAAATGCTCATCAAAAGATGACATCAGTAGAGGAAGCATTCGATAATCAGGTGGATAAGATGACCCGTTCTATGGATAGTCAGACTCTTTCCCCAGCCATTCCTGTCATTGCCCAATGGGCCCATGAACAAAGTGGACATGGTGGCAGAGATGGAGGTTATGCATGGGCTCAACAACATGGACTTCCACTTACTGAGGCTGACCTGGCTACAGCTGCTGCTGAGTGCCAAATCTGCCAGCAGCAGTGACCAACGTTGAGTCCCCAATATGGAGCAATTCCTTGTGGTGACCAACCAGCAACGTGGTGGCAGGTTGACTACATTGGACCACTTCCAAGATGGAAAGGTCAGCGCTTTTTTCTTACCGGCATAGATACTTATTCCGGCTATGGATTTGCCTTTCCTGCACGTCATGCTTCTGCCAAGACTACCATCCAGGGACTTACAGAATGCCTTATCCACCATCATGGAATTCCACACAGCATTGCTTCTGATCATAGGGCACACTCCAGGAGGCCATAGGTGCATGCTTGGGAACAAGCATTGCAATGGGCTGAGGAACCATAGGCATTTGGGCAACTTTTCATGCAGCTTACTTGTGCCTTCAGGACCCTCTCAGGCCCTGTCTCATATGTACCATTTCCATTTGGTAATATATTGCTGTTGTGCTCATCCAAATTTATGGCTTGCTGGGTCAGATAACACCCAACTCATGATGTGTAACTCAGGTCGCATGGTACTTATTTCACAGCTAAAGGAGTATGGCAGTGGGCTCATTACCATGGAATTCATTGGTCTTACCATGTTCCCCACCATCCTGAAGCAGTTGGCTTGATTGATAGAACGGTGGAATGGCCTTTTAAAGGCACAGTTATAGCGTCATTTAGGTGGTAATAATCTGGAGGGATGGGGCAGAATTCTCCAGAAGGCAGTATATGCCTTAAACCAGTGTCCAATATATGGTACTGTGTCTCCTATAGCCAGGATTCACGGGTCCAGGAATCAAGGGGTGGAAACATGAATAGCTCCTCTTACTATCACCCCTAGAGATCCATTAGGAAAATTTTTGCTTCCTCTTCCCACAAGCCTGTATTCTACTGGCTTAGAAGTTTTGGGTCCAGAGCAGGTAATGCTTCTGCCAGAAGACACAGCAACTATTCCTTTGAACTGCAAACTGAGGTTTTATCCTGGTTATTTCTGACTTCTGATGCCCTTGAGCCTACAGGCTAAGAAAGGAATAACAGTGTTAGGAGGGGTGATTGACCCAGAGCACCAAGGGGAAATTGGACTTGTTCTCCACAATGGTGGTAAAGATGAGTATATCTGGAGTGCAGGAGATCCACTAGGGCGTCTCTTGGTATTACCATGTCCTGTGATTAAGGTCAATGGGAATTTACAGCAACCTAATTGCCATGAGTGCTTCTGGTCTAGACTGTCAAGAATATACTTGTGCATGTGCACACACTCTAAGAAAATATTTATGTTATATAATGTAATGTTAATCTGTAGTTATAAGATGAAATATTGTAATCTACATTATGATATTGTGTTATGGGACACTAAAGACTAAGCATTTCTCAAAGGGCATTGTCATTGATCTTGGAAAAAATAATGCATGTGCGGCTGTACAAGGAAAACTATATTATGTTAGGTGGAATTATGAATCTTACTGGGGTTTTTTTGGAAATTTTTTAATGGCCTAAGGAAGTGTGATTTGGTGTCAAGTTGACAAGGAGTGGACTTGTGATAGTTAAGGCTGGGTGTCAACTTGACACACCCAGTATTAAATAAGCTGGGCTGAGACCATCTCTGGAAAGGATCAACTGAGACTACTTGAAAGGATTATACCCACCCCAAATCCTATCAGAATCTCCAAAGCTCTCAGAGGATCCTCCCACTACCATATCATATAAAAAGGAGACACCAAGGAGAACAGATGCCTTATTGCAGCTGTGCTAGGAATCGTTCTTCCTTCCGGCCCCTGGTTTCTTCAACCTTCTAGCCTTCGACTAGACTAAGACTCTAGGAGTTCTTTAGCCTTCAGCCATCACCCACTTGACTACCAAACTGAGCAGCTGGCTACTGGCAGACTTTGCTGGACTACCTCGGCCATATCTGTAAGCCAACTCAATAAATTTCCTGTATATATTTTATATATATTCATTCTGTGAATTCTCTGACTCTAGAGAACTCTAACTAATACAGTGTATGCTCTCTCACAAACTGGACTACAGTCTATAACCGGACTATCAGTAAGAAAATAAATCAGTTGTTGCTTAAGCCATTTGATGTTATTTGTCAGCAACCATGCAGGCTGACTGCAGTAATTGGTGATGCTGTATTGTCACTGGTGAGGCTATGATTAGAGGTGAGTCTGTGATGTCATAGCGAGGCTGTTATGAAACAGTGAGGCTCTAAAGACAGAGTCAATGCTGTGATGCCACTGTTGGGCAATGATTTCAGAAGTGAGCCTGTGATGTAAATGCTGAGGCTGTCACATCACTGTGAGCCTGTTCTATCTGTGGTGAGGCTGTGGTATGCTAGTAATGCTAAGTAGAATATCATTGTTGAGGCTGTGATGCCAAAGTGAGGCTTTGATGTCAAGGGGTGTCTGTGGAGTCACCGTGAGCCTGTTATGTCACAGGGAATTGGTGATGTCATGGTAGAGACTGTGAGGTCACAGTGAGACTGTGATGACTGTTGCAAGTCTGATGTCACATAAGGATATGATGTCACAGTGAGGCTGTGATATCACTGTCAGGTTATAATGTCACAGTGAGCCTGTGAGGAAACAGTATGGCTATGATGTCACAGTGAGGCTATGATAACACAATGATGTTCTGATGTCACTGGAGAAGTTTGGATGGCACAGGGAGGCTGTGATGTTAATGGTGAAACTGATGTCACAGTGAGACTGTGATGTCACTGGTGAAGATGTGATGTCATAATAAGGCTGGAATATCAGTGTTGATAAAAGAAGTCATAGCGAGTCTAAGATGTCAATGGTGAGGCTATTATGTTAGTGGTGAACCTATTATGTTACGGTGACACTGTTGAGATTGTGACTTCAAAGGCTGTGTTCTCATTGGTATAGCAGTGATGTCAGCATTCTAATGTCAGTGGTGACAGTGGTGTCACAGGTGAGGCTGTGCTGTCACTGGTGAGGCTGTGATATTGCTTGAGGCTGTGATGTCAATGGTAAGACTGATGCCACAATGAGGTTATGATGTAACAGGTGAGCCTGTGATTTCAGTGGGCAGGCTGTAAGGTCAGTGTTAGGCTACGATGCCACCCTGAGGCTTTGTTGTCACCGTGTGTCTGTGGTGTCACTCTGAACCCGTGATGTCATAGGGAGTAAGTGATGTAACGGTGGAGGGTGTGAAGTCACAGTGAGATTGTGATATCACTGTGAAGGTTGTATGTCACTGTGGGCTGTCATGTTCCATGAGGTGATATCACTCTGGAACATGGGATGCCACAGTGAGACTGTGATGTCAGTGGCAAGAATGATGTCACAATGAATTTATGATATAACAGTTGAGCCTATGGTGTCAGTGTACAGATGGATCAGTCACTGTGAGGCTTTGATGTTGCATTGAAGCTCTGATGTCTGGGCTGATTCTATGAGAACTCAGTGAGACTTTGACATCAGAGGTGATGCTTGGATTTCGCAGTGTGGTTAGGATGTCAGTGGAGAACCTATTACATGACAGTGACATTGGTTTGGCTGTGATGTCAAATGCTGTGTGGTCACTGGTGTGGCAGTGATGTCACTGTTCTGACTAATGTCAGTGGAGATGCTGATGTCACAAGTGAGTTGGTGCTGTCAGTGGTGAGGCCGTGATGTTACAGTGAGTCTGTGATGTATATATATGTACCAGGTGAGCTATATGTATTGGCTACATATATAAGCTATATGTATGAGCTATATGTATGAGCTATATGTGTGAGCTATATGTGTGAGCTATATGTATGAGCTAAATATATGTGTATATATATATATACCAAGTGAGTTATAATGTAACAGGTGAGCCTGTGGTGTCTGTGGGCAGGTTGTGAGATCACATTGAGGTTGTAATGTCAGTGTCAAGAGTCATGTCACAATGAGGCTATGATGTAACAGGTGAACCTATGGTGTCAGTGAGCAGGTTGTGAGTACACTGTGAGGCTGTGATGTCGCAGTGAGGCTCTGATGTCAGGTCTGATTCTATGAGATGTCAATGAGGCTGTGATTTCAGGGGTGATGCTTGGATTTCACAGTGAGGTTAGGACACCAGTGGTGAGGTTGTGTACTCACACTGAGGCTGTGATGTCAGAGGTGAGATTGTGATGTCACTGTGAGGTGATGATGTTAGGGATATCGGTGGTGATAGGTTATGACATCACAGTTTGGCTGAGATTTTAGTGGTTAGACTGTGATATCAGAAGTGAAGCTAATGAGGCTGAGATGCCACAGCAAAGCTGTCATGTCACTGTTGAAGCTGTTATGACCGTGAGCCTGAGATGTCAGTGATGAGGTTTTACTACCATAGCGAGGATAGACAGGATGCCTGTGATGTCACTGGTGCTATAATTTCAGAGGTTAGCCTGTTATGTCACAGTGAGGCTGTGATGTTGTAGATGAGTTTATGATGTCACTGTGAGGTTGTGATGTCAGAAATGAGGCTATAATGTCACAGTGAAGCTATGATATCACTTTGAAACTGTGATGTCACTATAAGGATGTGACATCATAGGGAGGTTGTGATGTAACAGTGAGGCTGTGAGGTCACTGTGGAAGACAGGATGTCAGTGGCAAGGGTGATTTCACCATAAGGCTATGTTGTAACAGGTGAGTCTATGATATAACATGTTAGACTGTGAGGTCACAGTATGGCTGTGAGGTCACTGTGAGGCTATGATATCTGTGGAAAAATTGATATCACAATGTGGCAGGCTGTGGTGACACTGTTTAAGATGTCAAAGGCGATGATGTCACTGCTCAGGCCCTCACATTACTGTGAGCCTGTGCTATCTGTGGTGAGGCTGTTTTTTTCATGGTAAGGAAAGGTTAGATAATAGTGCTGAGGCTGTGATGTCACAGTGTAGCTGTGATGTCACCATGAGGCTATGATGTCACAGTGAGGCTGTGATGCAGAGGTGAAGCTTTATGTCACAGTGATGCTTTGATTGCATAGTATGACTGTGATGTGACAATTAGGTGGTGATGTCACTAGCAGGTTGTGATGTCACTGGAAAAATGTGATGTCACAGTGAGGTTGTGATGTCAATAGCAACACTGTGGTTTCCCAAGGAGGCTGTCATGTTTCAGTGAAACTATGAAGTCAGTGGTGGGACTGTGGTGCCATAGCAAGGCTAAGTAGGATGTCAGTGATGAGGGTATGATGCGGAAATGAGGCTATGATTTCAGAGGTGAGCCTGTGATGTCATAGTGAGGTTGTGATGAAACAGTGAGGGTATAAGGTTAGAGTCAATGCTGTGATGTCACAGTTGGGCCATGATTTCATAGGTTAGTTTGCAATGTCATAGTGAGACTATGATGCCACTTTGAAGCTGTGATGTCACAGTGGGGTGATGTCAGAGATTTGTATGTGATGTCATCATGAGACTAACATGTCAGTGGCAAGGCTTATGTAACAGTGAGCTTGTGATGTCACAGTGAGGCTGTGAGGACACAGTGTGACTATGAAATCACAGTGAGGCTCTGATGACACAGTGATGTTGTGATGTCACAGAAGAGGTTTGGATGACTGTGATGTCAGTGGTGAGGCTCATGTAACAATGAGGCTATGATGTCACTGGTGAAGGTGTGATTCACATTAAGCCTGGAATGTTAGTTGCAGGAAAGTTGCCATAGTGAGTCTATGATGTCACTGGTGAGGCTATGATGTCTGTGGTGAACCTATTAAGTGACAGTGACCCTGGTGAGGCAGTAACATCAAAGGCTGTGTTGTCAGTGGTGTGGCACTGATGTCAGTCTTCTGATTAATGTCAGTGGTGATGCTGATGTCACAGGTCTGGCTGTGCTGTCACTGTTGAGGTCATGAAGTCACACTGAGGCTGTGATGTCACTGGGAGGGTTGTATGTCACTTTGGGCTGTCATGTCACTGTGAGGTGATTTCACTAGAGAAGTTATGATGTCATAGTGAGTCTATGAGGTTGTGAGGTCACTGTGAGGCTGTGATGTCGCAGTGAGGCTGTGATGTCAGGGCTGATCCAGTGAGATGTCAGTGAGGCTGTGACATGAGGATTGATGCTTGGATTTCACAGTGAGTTGAGTATGTCAGTGATGAGGCTGTGCAGTCACAATAAGGCTGTGATGTCAGAGGAGAGTTTGTGATGTCACAGTGAGGCAGTGAGGTCACTGTGGAAAATGTGATGTCAGTGGCAAGGCTGATTTCACCATGAGGCTATGATGTAACAGGTGAGTCTATAATGTAACAGGTTAGACTGTGAGGTCACAGTAAGGCTATGAGGTCAGAATGAAGCTGTGATATCTGTGGAAAGATTGATGTCAAAATGAGGCACTGATATAACATATGAGGCTGTGATGTCACTGTTTATGATGTCAAAGGCTAGAATGTCATGGCTTAAGGTTTCATGACACGGTGAGCCTGTGCTATCTGTGGTGAGGCTGTGGTGTCATGGTAATACTAGTGAGGATACCAGTGGTGAGGCTGTGATGTCGCCATGAGGTTGTGATGTCACAGTGAGGCTGTGATGTAACAGTAAGGCTGTGGTGTCCTAGCGAGGAGAGGCAGGATGTCCATGGTATTACTGATGCTATGATTTCAGTGGTTAGCCTGTTTTGTCACGGTGATGCTGTGATGTCAGTGATGAGGCTGTGATGTCACAGTGATGCTGTGATGTCAGAGGTGAGGCTGTGATGTCACAGTGCATCTGTGAAGTTAGTGGTTAGGCTGTGATTTCAGAAGTGAGAGACGAGTCTGAGATGTTGCATTGACGATGTGACATAACTGGTGAGGCTTTGATTCCATAGGGAAGTTATAATGTACCTATTAGACTGAGATGTCACTGGTGAGGCTGTAATATCACAGTAAGCCTATCCTATCAGTAGTGAGGCTGTGATATCACAATGAGACTGTGATGATACTGTCAGGTTGTAATGTCACTGTGAAGCTGCGAAGAAACAGTGTGGCTTTGAGGCCTCAATCAGGCTCTGACAACAGAGTGATGTTGTGATGTCACTGGAGAGGTTTGGATAGCAACATGAGGTTGTCCTGTGAGGCTGTGATGTTACCATGAGGTTGTGATGTCACAGTGAGGCTGTGACATCAGTGGAATAGACTGTGACATCACAGTTCAGCTGAGATTTCAGGTTAGACATTGATGTCAGAAGTGAGGTTGATGTGATTGATGAGGCTAAGATGTCACAATGATGTTGATGTTGGTAGTGACTGTGCTTTCACAAGGAGACTATGTCATTGGTGCAGCTGTTTTGTCATTGGTGAGGCTATAATGTCATAGTGATTTTATTGTGTCGAACTGAGGTTGTAATGTCACAGTGAGGATATGATGTCAGAGGTGAAGCTTTATGCCACAGTGATGGTTGGATGGCACTGTATGGTTCTGTTGTCATAATGAGGCTGTGATGTCACTGTAAAGATATGATATCACTGGGAAAGTTGTGATAGTCATGGTGACACTGTGGAGCGACAGGGAGGCTGTCATGTTTCAGTGAGCCTAGGTAGGATCTCAGTGATGAGTGTGTGATGCCACATTGAGGCCATGATTTCAGAGGTTAGCCTGTGATGTCATAGTGTGGCTGTGATGTCACAGTGAGCCTTTGATGTTATTGTGAGGGTTGTATGTCATTATGGGCTGTCATGTCACCTTGAGGTGGTATCACTCTGGAAGCTGTGAAGTAACAATGAGGCTGTGACACCAGGGGTGATGCTTGGATTTCATAGTGATGTTAGGATGTCAGTGGTGAGGCTGTGCAGTCACACTGAGGTTGAGATGTCAGAGGAAAAACTGAGATGTCACTGTGAGGCAATAATGTTACTGTGATGTTGTGATATCACAGTGGGGCTGTGAGATAAGTGATGATAGGCTATGACATCACAGTTCAGCTGAGATCTCAGTGGTTAGGCAGTATTGTCAGAAGTGAGGCTGGTATGATACAGGTGGGCTGTGATGCCATAGCAACACTGTGGTATCTCTGTTGAGGCTGTCATATGATTGTGAGCATGGGATGTCAATGATGAGGCTGTGGTGTCATAGCGATGTTAGGGAGTATGTCTGTGGTTTCACTGAAGCTATGGTTTCAGAGGTTAGCCTGTTATGTCACAGTGAGGCTGTGATATCATGGGTGAGGCTATGATGTGACAGTGAAACTGATGTCAGAAATGAGACTATAATGCCACAGTGAGTCTGTGATATTACTTTGTCTGAGGTGTCACTAAGGTTGTGGCTTAAGAGAGATTGTGATGTCACAGTGAGGCTGTGAGGTCATTGTGGAAGATGTGATGTCAGCGGCAAGGCTGATTTCATCATGAGGCTATGATATAACAGGTGAGACTGTGGTGTCAATGGACAGGCTGTAAGGTCACTGTTAGTCTGTAATGCCACCGCGTGGCTTGATGTCACCGTGTGGCTGTGGTGTGACTGTGAGCCTGTGATGTCACAGGGGATTAGTGAGGTCATGAGGGAGGGTGTGACGTCACAGTGAGACGGTGATGTTAGTGGCAAGTCTGATGTCACAATGAGGTTATGATGTCAGTGTTCATGCTGTGAAATCACATTGAAGTTGTGATGTCACAGGGAGGTTATGTCATCAGTGTGTATGTGATGTCACCATGAGACTATTATGTCAGTGTCAAGGCTGATGTCAGAGTGAGTTTGTGATATCACAGTGAACCTGTGATGTCAATTCAGGATGTAATATCGCAGTGAGGCTGTGAGGACACACTGTTCCTCTGAGATCACAGTGAGGCTCTGATGACAAAGTGGTATTGTGATGTCACTGTGGAGGTTTTGATGGCATAGTGAATCTGGGATGTTAGTAGTGAGGCGATGTCACAATAAGGTGCGATGTGAAGCCTGGTGAAGGTGTGATGTCACAATAAGGCTGGAATGTCAATGGGAAAAGATGTCAGAGTGAGTCTATGATGTCACTGGTGAGGCCATGATGCCAGTGGTCCACCTATTATGTGACAGTGACACTGCTGAGGCTGTGATGTTAAAGGCTGTGCTGTCCCTGGTGTAGCAGTTATGTCAGTGTTCTGACTAATGTCAGTGATGATGGTGATGTCACAGGTGAGGCTGTGCTATAACTGGTGATTCCATGATATCACAGTGAGTCTGCAATGTCACTGTGATTGTAGGTCACTTTGAGCTGTCATATCACCGTGAGGTGATATCACTCTGGAAGCTGTGATGTCACAGTGAGGCTGTAATGTCAGTGGAAAGACTGATGCCACAATGAGTTTATGATGTAACAGGTGAGCCTGTGGTGTCAGTAGACAGGCTGTGAGTCACTGTTAGTCTGTAATGCCACTGTGAGGCTTTGCTGTCACCTTGTGGCTATGGTGTGACTGTGAGCCTGTGATGTCACAGGGGGCTGATGAGGTCTTGGTGGAGGCTGTGAGGTCACAGTGAAACTGTGATGTCAGTGGCAAGTCTGATGTCACAGTGAGGCTATGATGTCAATGGATGTTGTGATGTCACATTGAGCTTATGATGTCACCACAAGACTGTGATGTCCCTGGTGAAGATGTAATATCATGGTGAGCATGTCATATCAGTGGTGAGACTGTGATGTCACAGTGAGCTGTGCTAGCACAGTGTGGCTGTGATGTCACAGTGTGGTTGTGATGTCACAGTGAGGTTGTGATGTCAGTAGTACCTGTGCTTTCACAGGCAGACTATATCATTAGTGAGGTTGTATTGTCACTAATGAGGCTCTAATGTCACAGTGAGTTTATTGTTTCAAACTGAGGCTGTGATGTCACAGTGAGGATATGATGTGAGAAGTGAATATTTATGTGATATTGATGCTTTGATGGCATGGTATGGCTGTGATGTCACTGTGAGGTTGTGATGTCACTGGGAGAGTTGTGATGGCACAGGCAGGTTGTGATGTCAATAGTGACAATGTGTTGTCACAGGAAGGCTGTCATGTTTCATTGAGCCTGTGAGGTCAGTGGTGAGGTTATGGTGCCTTAGTGAGGCTAGATAGGATGTCAGTGATGAGGGTATTATTACACATTGAGGCTAAGATTTCAGAGGTGATCCTGTAATGTCATAGTGAGGCCCTGATGAAACAGTGAGGCTATAACCTCAGAGGTGAGGCTGTGATGTCACAGTGAGGCTGTGTTGTCATGAGTGATGCCATGATATCAACATGAGGCTGTGATGTCAGTTGAGCGAGACTGTGACATCACAATGAGGATGTGATTTCAGTGGTTAGGATGTGATATCAAAATGAGACTGATGTGAGTGATGAGGGTATGATGTCACATTGAGGCTGTCATGTCACTTGTGAGGCTGTCATGTCACTTGTGAGGCTGCGATGCCATCATGTGGCTGTGGTGACACTGTGAGCCCGCCATGTCACAGGGAATTGATGATGTTGCAGTGGGGCTGTGAGGTCAAGTGAGACTGTGATGTCAGTGGCAAGGCTGATATCACAGTGAGGCTATGATGTCAGTGTTGATGTTGTGATGTCACATTGAGGCTGTGATGTCACAGTGAGGCTATGTCAGAGGTGTGTATGTGATGAAACCATAAGGCTATTATGTCAGGGGCAAGACTGATGTCACAGTGAGTTCGTGATGTCTCATGGAGGCAGCGTTGTCACTGTCTGATTGTAATGTCACAGTGAGTCTGTGAGGTCACAGTGTGGCTATGATGTCACAGTAAGGCTCAGATGACACAGTGATGTTATGCTGTCACTGGAGAGGTTTGGATGGCACAGTGAAACTGAGATATTAGTGGTGAGGCTGTGATGTCACTGGTGAAAGTGTGATACCACAATAAGGGTGGAATGTCAGTGGTGAGAAAAGTGTCATAGTGAGCCTATGATGTCACTGGTGAGGCTATGATGTAACTGGTGAACTTATTACATGACAGTGAGGCTGGTGATGCTGTGATGTCAAAGGCTGTGTTGTCACTGGTGTGGCAGTCAGTGTTCTGACTAATGTCAGTGGCAACGCTAATGTCACAGGTGAGCCTGTACTGGTACTGGTGACTCTGTGATGTCACACTGAGGGTGTGATGTCACTGTAAAGGTTGTATGTCTCTATAGGTTGTCATGTCACTGTGAGGTGATATCACTCTGAAGCTGTGATGTAACTGTGAGGCTGTGATGTCAGTGGCAAGACTGATGCCACAATGTGGCTATGATATAGCAGGTGAGCCTGTAGTGTCAGTGGGCAGCCTGTGAGCTCACTATGAGGCCATAATGTCACATTGAAGCTGTGATGTTAGAAATGAGGGTCTAATGCCACAGTCAAGCTGTGATATCACTGTGAAGCTGTGATGTCGTTATGAGTGTCTGACATCACAGAGAGGTTGTGAGGTCACAGTGAGGCTGTGAGGTCACTGTGGAAGCTGTGATGTCAGTGGCAATGCTGATTTCACCATAAGGCTATTATATAACAGGTGAATCTATGATGTAACAGATTAGAGTGTGAGGTCACAGTGAGGCAGTGAAGTACCTCTGAGGCTGTGATATCTGTGGGAACATTGATGTCATAATGAGGCAGTGATGTAACATGTGAGGCTGTGTTTTCACTGTTTATGATGTCAAAGGCTATGATGTCATGGCTGAGGCTGTAACATCACTGTGAGCCTGTGCTTTCTGTGGTGAGACTGTGGTGTCATAGTAAGGCTAGGTATGATACCATTGGTGAGGGTGTCATGTGCCCATGAGGCTGTGATGTCACAGTGAGGCTGTGTTACCACAGTGTGGCTGTGATGTCACAGTGAGACTGTGATGTCACAGTGCAGCTGTGAGATGTGTGGTTAGGCTGAGATTATAGATATGAGAGATAAGGCTGAGATGTCACATTGACAATGAAATATAACTTGTGAGGCTCTGATGCTACAGTGAGGTTATGATGTCACCACGAGGCTGTGGTGTCTCTCATGAAGCTGTGATATCACTGTGAGCCTGTGCTATCAGTGCTGAAGCTGTGATGTCACCATGGGGTTGTGGTGTCCTCAGTGAGGTTGTGATATCACAGTGAGCTTGTCCTATCAGTCATGATGCTGTGACATCACAGTGAGGCTAGGTTGTCACAATGTGGCTGTGATGTCACAGTGAGATTGTGATGTCAGCAGTGAATGTGTTTTCACAGGGAGACTATGTCATTGGTGAGGCTATATTTTCACTGCTGAGGCTCTAAATTCACAGTGAGTTTATTGCACCAGACTGAGGCTGTGATGTCACCGTGAGGCTATGATGTCATAGGTGAACCTTTATGTCACAGTGACGCTTTGATGGCATGGTATGGCTGTGATGTC
Organism: Typhlomys cinereus; assembly: GCA_023101885.1. Taxonomy (NCBI): domain Eukaryota; kingdom Metazoa; phylum Chordata; class Mammalia; order Rodentia; family Platacanthomyidae; genus Typhlomys; species Typhlomys cinereus. The sequence continues at coordinate 124,387 of JALPQD010000146.1, forward strand.
ACAATGAGGCTGTGACATCACTGTGAGGTTGTGATGTCACTGGGGAATTCGTGATGTCACAGTGAGGTTGCGATGTCAATAGCAACATTGTGGTGTCACAGTGTAATAATCAGGTTCTCTAGAGATGCACAATCGACACAATGAATATGTATATACATTGTATATAAGCTGACTCAATACATTCCTCACATTATATATATATATATGTATTGAGGAATGTATTGAGTCAGCTTACAATAAGGCCAAGTTAGTCCAACGATGGCTGCCGGTAGCTGCTCAGTTTGGTATTCAAATGTGTAATGGCTGAATGCTGGAGAATTCCTCAAGACTTTAATCTAGCCACAACAACTTGGTGGGTTGGAAGGCTAGAGGGTCAAAGAAATCGGGTGGCCAGAAGGAAGAGCGATTCCTAGAACAGCTGCAATAAGGCATCTGTTCTCTTTAGTGGCTCCTTTATATATGATGCAGTACTGGAATGATCCTATGAGAGCTTTAGAGGCTCTGAAAGGTTCTAGGGTGGGTGCAATCCTAACAAGTGGTCTCAATTGACCTTTCCAGAGGTGGTTTCAGCCCATCTTAGTTAACACCGGGTGTGTCATGTTGATGCCCAGGCTTTACTATCACAATTCCACCTGTTGCAGTCTTCCTGCATGGTTGCTGATAAATGACCATCAGACAGCTTAAAGGAACAAGGAATTTACTTTCTTATGATACTCCGGTTACAGTTCATAGTCTAGCTTGACAGGAGAGCACACACCAACACCAGGCTGAGGGAACTGGCCGCCATAATGGCTGAGAGATGGACAATCCTTACTTGCCAGACCAGCATGTCTGGCCAAGTATACAGAAGGATGCCAACTCTCTTAAGCAGCTCTCTGTGATTTATCCAGGGCCTAATCCCACCCACCATGGGCTGGGTCTTCCCCCAGCAGCTAGACAATCTCCTTTAGTTTTGCTCTGGGCTTAACTCAACCATCAATTCTCTACAACTGTGCCCAGAGCTTAAACCCTCAACAATTAAGTTGACATCTGTGCCTAACTATGACACTCCACCCCTTGTCAACTTGACACAAAAACAATAACACTTTTAAACTGTAACCTTTCCTTGTCCCCACAGATGTTAAAATATAAATACATTCCATGGACAAATTTAATATGTTCTCTCATTAAAACTTCAATTCCAATATTTTAAAAGTTCAAAGTTTCTTAACCTTAAATTAAATACTTTAAAACAGATAAAACATTAAAACAGAAGGATCTTAATAAGAAAACATTAAAGAACGACTAGGCCGGTGGCCTTCCCCAGCTCGCTCGGTCCCGGTCACCCCTGGCCGGGGTGCCGGCCGCCCCCTGGGACGGGCCTCTCCTCTAGCGCTGCTGCCCCGCCCCGACTGGGCCCGCCCCATTGGGCATAAGGGGAGAAACCGGCCGGGCCTCACTGAGCCGGGCCTCGCTGAGCAGCCCCACCTCCCCAGAGCCGAGCCGCTGTTCCTGGAGCACCGCACCGTGGACTTGCCCGGCCAACGCCATGAAGATCAAGGACAAGGGCAAGAAGCCCTCTTTCCCATGGTTTGGCATGGGCATTGGGGTAACTCTAGTAAAGCTCTCCTATTTTGAGCCTATTGATATCACAGCAGAGGAAGAACAAGAAGAAGTTGAGAGTTTAAAAAGTATTCGGAAATATTTGACTTCTAATGTAGCCTATGGATCCACTGGCATTCGGGACGTGCAACTCGAACTGAAGGATTTAACACTTTTTGGTCGAAGAGGAAACTTGCACTTTATCCGATTTTCAACCCAGGACTTGCCTACTTTTATCCAAATGGGAAGAGATAAAAACTTGTCAACATTACAGACGGTGCTGTGTGCTACAGGAGGTGGCGCTTACAAGTTTGAAAAAGATTTTCGCACAGTAAGTATCTAAACTTGGAAATTCAAGTCACATGTTAAGTGGGTTCAGTTTTCAAATAGGCTATGGATTTTCATCTAGACTGTCATTATCAAGATGATGAGGAGGCATGCATTCATACCTGGATCTTTTTTTAATATTCGTGATAGCCATCTTTTCCAGAGTCATCTCTTTTCCAAACACTCAAGTTGGATTAGTAGGAACATTCTTATCTTGACAATACAGACACAATGAAAACTGTGTAGAGCATTGGGAGTTTGCCTAACTTTTGGTCCTGACTATTAAAATAAGAGCTCAGAGTTGGTATTTGAGAATTCCTCTCTTTTGGAAATGTGTATACAAACCATGTGATTTCTCAATGTCATAAAACAACTTTGTTATTAATAGAATATAAATTCACTTACATGGCTCAGGGAAATCTCTTATAATTTTACATAAGTTTTCATTTCAGTTTTTATGCCGGATAATGTTATTCGTATTCAGTTTGAGTAATTTGAATATAAATATGAGAATAGCTTGTTTGGAAGTGTAATATTGCTTGCCAGTGTTATTTTTGGGAAATGCAGTGTCCTTTAAAGGAACTTTCACCTACTTGACTATTGACAACCCTGGTTTCCAGATCTGGGGTACTAACTTTTAAATGTACACAGTTGTTTTCTAAGGAAAAAAAAAAGAAAACATTAAAAAGAACAAAGTCCAGCAAATCACCACATCCTGTACTTCAATGTCCATCTTCTGCTGCCCATCATGTAGTGAAGGCAGCTCAAAGTTTCGAGGCATTCCCAGTCCCTGTTTGCAGCTCGAAGTTGTAAGAGCAGAGTTCCTCTGAACCAAGCTGAATCTCCACTCGAAGTTGACCTCAGCAGCAGTCCCACAGTTCTGGCATCTCAAACAAAACTCTGGGTTCTCCTCTGCAGCTTTAGGCTTCACCATCTCTTGCAGGACTCTACCCCTGCCAGTTGGTGCCAAGCTTTTGCTGCTCTCCATGAACCCTTCAGTAGTACTACGAAAACCAATATCACCTGAGGGACGCTGCCAGATTCCGAAGCAAGGTTGAAACGCAGCTTAGTCCACTGGAGCCACAGCTGCACCAACTTCAACATGCTGACGCTGGAAAAGCCTCTCTTCTAGGCAACCAAACTTGCAAAGGGCAAGAAACAGCTTGAACTTGGTCTTTCGCCCCCTGAAGGAATCTGAGCTTCCAAACCACGAACTTGCCATACAGTGGTTTCCACGTCCTCCACAATCTCAGTGCAAGTCACTAGGTCTTCCTTCACTGATACTCATTTGTCCAACAGCCTGCCCTTTGCACATCCAAACCTCCAAGGTTGCCAACACAGCTCTCCTCCGTCAAGCAAACCAGTCCATCATCCTTATATTCAGTTTTACCAAAGTCCTTGTTTCCCTCATCACAAATTGGGCCCAAACAATGTCTCTCAGCAATTGGCCCACTAAACTCCGAAGAACAGTATTTGTAAATTCACAAAGTGAAAATTCTCAAGCATTTCCAACTTTGTCCAGCAGAACCATTCAAAAGCCACAAAGTCCATATAGTCAGATTTATCAGCAACACCCCACTTCCTGGGTACCAAATTCTGTTGCAGTCTTCCTGCATGGTTGCTGATAAACGACCATCAGACAGCTTAAGGGAACAAGGAGTTTACTTTCTTACGATACTCCGGTTACAGTTCATAGTCTAGCTTGACAGGAGAGCACACACCAACACCAGGCTGAGGGAACTGGCCACCATAACGGTTGAGAGATGGACAATCCTTACTTGCCAGACCAGCATGTCTGGCCAAGTGTACAGAAGGATGCCAACTCTCTCAACCAGCTCTCTGTGATTTATCCAGGGCCTAATCCCACCCACCATGGGCTGGGTCTTCCCCAGCAGCTAGACAATCTCCTTCAGGTTTGCTCTGGGCTTAACTCAACCATCAATTCTCTACAACTGTGCCCAGAGCTTAAACCCTCAACAATCAAGTTGACACCTGTGCCTAACTATGACACCACCCTTGTCAATTTGACATTAAATCACATTTCCTTAGGCCATTAAAAAATCTCCAAATAAAAAAAGTAAGACTTATAATTCCACCTAACATAATATAACTATCCATGTACAACCACACACACATTATTTTTACAAGATTAATGACAATGCCCCTTGAGAAATGTTTAGTCTTTAGTGTCCCATAGCACAATATCATAATGTAGATTACAACATTTCATCACATAACTATAGGGTAACATTACATTACATAACATAAATCTTCTTAGAGTATGTGCACATGCACAAATATATACTTGACAGTCTAGACCAGGAGAAATCATGGCAATTATAATCCTTGTTTCTGTAACTAGTTACATGGACTTAGGTGGTACATATAACTACCTTCTTCTACTACCCATTCTGTATTTCCTCCACTTTCAGCAAGCACTTACACTGCTCTTGGCTCTTTACCTGGAGGGTTCACCCATACCTTCATTCCTGGAGGATCTGGACCATTTACTGTCTTTCCTGTGTTGGGTACCTGTAAATTCCCATTGACCTTAATCACAGGATGTGATGATACAAAGAGATGCTCTAGCGCATCTCCTGCACTCCATACTCTTCTTTACCACCATTGTGGAGAACAAGTCCAAATTCCCCTTGGTGGTCTGGATCAATAACTTTTCCTAACACTGTTATTCCTTTCTTAGCCTGTTGGTTCAAGGGCATCAGAAGTCCAAAATAACCAGGAGGAAGCCTTAACTGCCAGTTCAAAGGAACAATTGCTGTGTCTCCTGGCAGAAGCATTACCTGCTCTGGACCCAAAACATCTAAGCCAGTAGAACACAGGCTCACAGGAACAGGAAGCAAAAAATTTCCTAATAGGTCACTAGGGGTGATAGTAAGGGAGCTATTCCTGTTTCCACCCCTTGATTCCTGGACCCGTGAATCCTGGCTCTAGAAGAGACAATACCATATATTGGATGCTGGTTTAAGGCATATACTGTCTTCTGGAGAATTCTGCCCCATCCCTCCAGATTTTACCACCTAATTGACACTGTAATTGTGCTATCAAGCCAGCTGCTTCAGGATGGTGGGGAACATGGTAAAACCAATTAATTCCATGGTCATAAGCCCACTGCTGTACTTCTTTAGTTGTGAAATGAGTTCCCTGGTCAGAAGCAATTATTAATTTTTGCTAAGGAGGGAGGAGACCATTTCCTCTGGCAGAAAAAATGCATCAGAATTTGAAGGTTCAACGTCCTCATCCTCATCATCAGATTGGTCTTCTCACACATCAGCATCCTACTTTTCAGGATCTCACTCTTTGCCAATCAGCGCTTTTACTTTAACCGCCAACACCTTTCGAGACTGGGATTTTAATTTACATTGTAACTCAGTCAATCTAATAATCAGAATTTGGGTTTCATTTTCACAAATCGAGTCCTATTGCTACTGGAGAGAAGATTCTCTTCTAGGGCACACTTAGAACCTTCTAAGTTGTTTATGTGCATTTGGAGCTGGGCAATTTCACCATTAAAGTCTTTCCTTTCCAGAGTTGCTTCTAGGTTACACTTAGAGGCCTCCAGTTTGTCTACATGCTTCCTGAGTTGGATATTTTTGTGCCTGAGGTTTTCCTTCTCATTTTGTATTTTATCGAGCGATGCCAGTAGCAACCAACCAGCCTCATTGTTTTCCTTATTTTTACTTATATTGTCAAAATTTTATATATTGAATCACCAAGCTCCTCACTCCTCATAAGATGCGAATCTGGACTGTCCAACACACCTATCTTCATCATTCTCAGAAGAGTTCACTCCAAACATTAACTTTCTCCTTACTGCCAGGACAGTCTTTAGTAGCTGGTGGTTTGATTGTGTTGGAGAGCCAACTCCAGATGTCATCAAATTTGGTAGCAAAATTCATTTTTACAATTCTTTCTCTAGAACCACTCCTGGTACCACAATCTGTATTAGTCAAGTTCTCTAGAGATGCAGAATTGACTCAATAAATATACATACATACATACATACATACATACACAACAACAAACACACACACACTATGCACACACATATATGTGTGTGTGTGTGTGTGTGTAAAATATAATGAATGCATTGAGTCAGCGTACAGTATGGCCAAGGTAGTCCAATGATAACTGCCAGTAGTCGAGGTAGTCCAACAATTGTTGCTGGTAGCTGCTCAGTTCAGTAGTCAAGTGGGTGATGGCTGAATGCTGGAGAATTCCTGGAGATTTTAGGAAGGCTAGAGGGTTGAAAGAACTGGACAGCCAGAAGGAAGAGTGAGTCCTGAACAGTTGCAGCAGTCGTGGCAGGTAGGTTTCTGGGGACTCTGAGGGTACACCGTGTGTGCGGTCTGCAGATGGAGGCCCAAGGGCGCTTTGGCAGGGCCTGCGCACCCACGCGATCCCGTCGCAGGAAGGTGGTTTGGCTGCCCGAGCAGAAGGAGGCGACGGAAGCAGCTTTCAGGCAGAACCCCTATGCGGGCATGGCGGTCCAGGAGCACCTGGCGGCAGAATTGGCGGTACTGGAGTCACGCATCCACGTGTGGTTTCAAAACCGGAGGCGGCGGGAGAGCCGCGTGGGAGCGGGGCCTGGGACCCGAGGGGTTGCTGTGCAGAAGGACGCCGGCGAATCGCCTCAGAGCCTGGCAAGTGGGCAGCAAGGGGCGGCGCGCAAGAAGGAAGACGGCCCCGCACCTGCATCTCAGCGACTCAGCTGCGCATCCTGAAGGAAGCCTTCCAGACCCAGCGACGCCCGACTTTTGCTGTCAGGGAAGAACTGGCCAGAAAGACGGGCCTGCCTGAGGATAGGATCCAGGTGTGGTTCCAAAACCGAAGAGCCAGGCACCCGGAGCAGAGCGGCGCCTGCCCTGGGGCGCCTTTCCCAGCTGCAGGCCCTGCGACCCGCGGCAGTCAAGACGCTGGCCGGGGCGCCGCCGACTAACCGACCGCCTCTGCTTCTGGGCCGTCCCACGTCCTCGGAGCCCTCCCCGCCAGAGCGTGTCCTGCCCTGGGCTGCTGGTGCGTCTGGCGGAAGCCCCCGGAGCCAGGCCGCAGCCTCCACGAAGACCCTCTGCGCCCACTCCCCGCCGGCGGCCCCTCCCCAAGGTGCCGCGGGGCCGCACTTCTTCCGGCCCAGGCCCCCTTGCGTCTCCCCCTTTCCTTGCCGCGAGGGCCTGCTACACACACGGAGCACTCCGGCCCCACTCAGGCTGCATGCCAGCCTGAGGCTCTGGCACCACCCGGCCCCGCCCCGTTGGACACCCTCCAGCAACAGCCTCCTGCAAGACCCAGGACTCAGCTGGCCGCACCCCAAGGAGGAAGCCCTGGGTGGCGGCAGCCCAGACAGCTGCTATCCTCAGGCCACCACCTGCCATCACCCGTTCGGCCCTCTGCCCTGGACGCTGGACAGCCACCGCTGCCAGCGCCAGACACCCCTCTCTGGGACCTCCTGGAACAACTGCTGTCGGGACCTGGCTCCTTCCAGCAGCCAGCAGCCGTGGCAAGGCTGTGGTGTCATAGTGAGGCTAAGAAGCATGGCAGTGATGAAGGTGTGATGTCACATTGAGGCTATAATTTCAGAAGTGAGCCTGTGATGTCATAGTGAGACTGTGATGTCATGTTGAGACTATAAACTCAGAGGGCAGGTTGTGATATCACAGTGAGGCTGTGTTGTTATGAGTAATGCCATGATATCACATTTAGACAGAGATGTCAGTGCAGCAAGACTATAATATCACAGTGAGGATGTGATTTCAGTGGTTAGGCTGTGATATCAGAATAAGGCTGGTGTGAGTGATGAGGGTATGATGTCACAGTGAGACTGGCATGTCACTGGTGAGGCTGTGATGCCACCGTAAGCTGTGATATCACTATGAAGGTTGTATGTCACTGTGGACTATCATGTCACCATGAGGTGATATCACATTTGAAGATGTGATTTTGCAGTGAGGATGTGATGTCAGTGGAATAACTCATGTCACAATGAGTATATGATGTAACAGGTGAGCCTGTGGTGTAAGTGGGCAGGCTGTGAATACACTCTGAGGATGTGATGTCAGAATAGAGGCTGTGATGTCACTGTGAGGTTGTGCTGGCACAGTGTGGCTGTGATGTCAGTGCAGTTGTGAAGTAACAGTGAAGTTGTGATGTCAGTAGTGACTTTACTGTGTCAAACTGAGTATGTGATGTCAAAGTGAGGTTGTGTTGCACTGTGGCTGTGATGTCACTGTTAGGTTGTAATATCACAGTGAGGCTGTGAGGATACAGGGTGACTATGATGTCACAGTGAGGCTCTGATGAGAAAGTGATGTTGTGATGTCACTGGAGAGGTTTGGATGGCACAGTGAGACTGTGATGTCAGTGTTGAGACTGTGCAGTCACACTGAGGCTATGATGTCAGAGAAGAGGCTGTGATGTCTCTGTTAGGTGGGGATGGTACTGTGAGGTTGTGATATCACAATGAGCCTTTGATATCAGTGCTCAGGCTGTGATATAGTGGTGGTAGGATGTCAGTGGGGAGGCTGTGCAGTCACACTAAGTCTGTGACATCAGAGGAGAGGCACAGTGTGGTTATGTTACATTGAGGTTGCGATGTCACAGTGAGGATGTGTTGTCAGTGGTGATAGACTACGACATCACAGTTCAGCTGAGATTTCAGTGATTATAGGGTGATGTCAGAAGTACGACTGATGTCAGTGATGAGGCTGAGATGTCACAGTGAGCCTAGGAGGTAAGTGGTGATTCTGTGATACCACAGCGAGGTTATGGTGTCACTATTGAGGCTGTCATGTGACCGTGAACCTGAGATGTCAGTGATGAGGCTGTGGTGTTATAAGATAGAAAGGATGTCCGTGATGTCACTGATGCTATAATTTCAGAGGTTAGCTTGTTATGTCACAGTGAGGCTGTGATGTCAAAGGTGAGACTGTGATATTACAGTGAGGCTGTGATGTCAGAAATGAGGGTTTAATGCCACAACGAGGCTGTGATATCACTGTGAAGCTGTGATGTCGCTATGAGGCTGTGATATCACAGAGAAGCCGTGATGTCACAGTGAGGCTGCGAGGTAACTATCAAAGGTGTGATGTCAGTGGCAAGGCTGATTTCACCATTAGGCTATGATGCAACTGGTGAGACTATGATATAACAGGTTAGACTGTGAGGTCATAGTGAGGCTGTGAGGACACTGTGAGGCTGTGATATCTGGGAAAATTGATGTCATGATGAGGCAGTGATATAACATATGAGGCTGTGGTGTCACTGTTATCATGTCAAAGTCTATGATGTCACTGCTGTGGCTGTCACATTACTGTGAGCATGTGCTATCTCTGGTGAGGTTGTGATTTCACAGTGAGGCTGTGTTGGCACAATGTGTCTGTGATGTCACAGTGAGGTTGTGATGTCAGTAGTGACTGTGCTTTCAAAGGGAGACTATGTTATTGATGAGGCTGTAATATCATGGTGAGCCTATCAGTGGTGAGGCTGTGATGTCACAGTGAGGCTGTGCTGCCACAGTGTGGCTGTGATGTCACAGTGAAGTTTTGATGTCACTGTGTGGTTATGATGTCAATAGAGATTGTGCATTTACAGGGAGACTATGTCATTGGTGAGGCTGTATGCTCACTGGTGAGGATCTAATGTCACAGTGAGTTTATTGTGTAAAACTGAGGCTGTGATGTCACAGTAAGGCTATGATGTCAGAGGTGTAGTTTTATGTCATAGTGATGCTCTGATGGCCCAGTGATGTCACAATGAGGCTGTGATGTCACTGGAAGGTGTGATATCTCAATAAGGCTGGAATATGTGTGGTGAGAAAGATGTCATAGAGAGTCTATGATGTCACTGGTGAGGCTATAACATCAGTGGTAAATCTATTATGTGACAATGACACTGGTGAGGCTGCGATGTCAAAGGCTGTGTTGTCACAGGTGTGGCAGTGATGTCAGTGTTCTGACTAATGTCAGTGGTGACAGGTGACCTAATGTCACCGATGAGGACTTGATGTCACACTGAGGCTGTGATGTCACTGTGAAGATTGGATGTCACTGTGGGCTGTTATGTCTCTGTGAGGTGAAATCTTTCTGGAAGCTGTGATGTCACAGTGAGGCTGTGACCTCAGTAGTAAAACTGATATAACAATGAGGCTATGATGTATGAGGTGAGCCTGTGGTGTCAGTGGATAGGTTATGAGGTCATTGTGAGGCTGTGATGTCAGAGGCAAGACTGATGTCTTAATGAGACCAAGATGTAATAGGTGAGCCTTTGGTGTTAGTGAGGGGTGATGCTTGGATTCAACAGTGAGTTTGGGATGTCAGTGGTGAGGCTGTGCATTCACACTGAGGCTGTGAAGTCAGAGGAGATGCTGTGATGTCACTGTTAGGAAGTAACATTACTGTTAGGTTGTGATATCCCAGTGAGGCTATGATATCAGTGTTGATAAACTATGAAATCACAGTTCAGGTGAGATTTCAGTGTTTAGACTGTGATGTCAGAAGTGAGGCTGATGTCAGTGATGAGGCTGAGATGTCACAGTGAAGCTGGGATGATATTGGTGAGGCTGTGATGCTACAGTGAAGCTCTGGTGTCACTGCTGAGGCTTTCATGTGACCATGAGACTGAGATGTCAGTGATGAGGCAGTGGTGTGATAGTGAGCCTAGGCAAGAAGCCTTTGGTGTCACTGATGCTATGATTTCAGAGGTTAGACTGGTGTGTCACAGTGAGTCTGTGATGTTAGTGGTGAGACTGATGTCACAATGAGTCTGTGATGTCATTGGTGAAGGTGTGATGTCACAATAAACCTGGAATGTCACTGGAAAAAAGATTGCATAGTGAGTCTATGATGTCACTGATGAGCCTATGATGTCAGTGGTGAACCTATTACGTGACAGTGACACTGGTGAGTCTGTGATGTTAAAGGCTGTGATGTCACTGGTGTGGCAGTGATGTCAATGTTCTGACTAACATCAGTGGTGACACTGATGTCACAGGTGAGGCTGTGATATCAGAAATGAGGCTGCCACAATTAGGCTGTGATTTAACTTGAAGCTGTGATGTCATTTTGAAACTGTGACAACACAGAGAGGTTGTGATATCACAGTGAGGCTGTGAGGTCACTGTGAAAGATGCCAGTGGCAAGTCTGAATTCACTATGAGGCTCTGATGTAACAGGTGAGTCTGTGATGTAACAGGTTATAGAGTGAGGTCACAGGGAGGCTGTGAGGTCAGTGTGCAGCTGTGATATCTGTGGGAAGATTGATCTCACAATAAAGCACTGATGTAACATGTGAGGCTCTAGTGACACTGTTTATGATATCAAAAGCTACGATGTCACTGCTGGCGTTGTCATGTCACTGTGAGCTTGTGGTATCTGCAGTGAGGCTGTGGTGTCATGGTAAGACTAGGTAAGATACAAGTGGAGAATCTGTGATGTCAGAGTGTGGCTCTGATATCACCATGAGGTAGTCACGTAACAGTGAGACTGTGTTGACACAGTGTGGCTGTGATGTCACAGTAAGGTTGTGATGTCACACTGAGGCTGTAATGTCAGATATAAGGGTGTGATGTCACAGTGAGGCTGTGATGCCACTGTCAAGTTGCAATATCACAGTGAGGCTGTTAGGATACAGAGTAACTCTGATGACTCATTGAGGCTCTGATGACATAGTGATGTTGTGATGTCATTGGAGAGGTTTGGATGGCACTGTGAGGCTGTGATGTTAGTGGGTAGGCTGATGTCACAATGAGGATGTGATGTTAATGGTGATGATACAATAAGGCTGTGATGTCACAGTGAGGTTGTGATGTCAGTAGTGACTGTGATTTCACAGGGAGATTATGTCATTGGTGAGGCTATATTGTCACTGGTGAGACTCCAATTTCACAGTGAGTTTATTGTATCAAACTAAGGGTGTTATGTGACAGTGAGGCTATGATGTGAGAGGTGAAGCTTTATGTAACAGTGATGCTTTGTTGGCATGGTATGGCTGTGATGTCACAATGAGGCTGTGATGTCACTGTTAGGTTGCGAAGTCACTGGGGAATTTGTTATGTTAGGTTGTGATGTCAACAGCAACACTGTGGTGTCACAGGGAGGCTGGTATTCTTCATTGAGCCTGTGAGGTCAGTGGTGAGTTTGGCGTGCCATAGAGAGGCTAGGTAAGATGTTAGGGATGAGAGTGTGATATTATATTGAGGCTATGATTTCAGAGATGAGCCTGTTATGTCGCAGTGAGCCTATGATGGCAGAGATGAGGCTGTGATGTGACAGTGAGGCTGTGATGTCAGAAATTAGGATATAATGCTACAGTGAGGCTGTGATATCACTATGAAGCTGTGATGTCCATGTGAGGCTGTGACATCAGAGAGAGTTACGATGTCACAGTGAGGCTGTGACATCACTGTGGAAGATGTGATGTCAGGTGCAAACCAGATTTCACAATGAGTCTCTGATGTAACAGATGAGTGTATGATGTATCATGTTAGACTGTGAGGTCATAGTGAGGCTGTGAGGTCACTGTGAGGCTCTGATATCTGTGGGAAGTTTGATATAACAATGAGGAATGTGATGTAACATATGAGGCTGCAATGTCACTGCTTATGATGTCAAAGGCTATGATATCCCTTCTGAGGCTGTCATGTCACTGTGAGCCTGTGCTGTTTGTGGTGAGTCTATGGGGTCCTAGTAAGTCTTGGTAGGATACCAGTGGTGAGGCTTTGATGTCCCTTTGTGGTTGTGACGTCACTGTGAGGCTGTGATTTGACAGTGAAGCTATGATGTCACAGTGAGGCTGTGACGTCAGAGTAAAGCTGTGAGGTAAGTAATTAGGTTGTGATTTCAGAAGTGAGACTGATGTGAGAGATGAGGATGAGATGTTGCATTGATATTGTGATATAACTGGTGAGGCTGTGATGTCACAGTGAGGTTATGATGTCACCATGAGGCTGTGGTGTCACTGGTGAGGCTGTAATATCATGGTGAGACTCTCTAATCAGTAGTGAGGCTGTGATTTCACAGTGAGGCTGTGTTGTCACACTATGGCTGTGAAATCACAGTGAGGTTGTGATGTCAGTAGTGATTGTGCTTTCACAGAGATACTATGTTACTTGTGAGGCTGTATTGTCACTGGTGAGGCTCCAATGTCATAGTGAGTTTATTGTGACAATTTGAGGTTGTGATGTCACAGGGAAGCTCTGATGTTAGAGTTAAAGCTTTATGTCACAGTGATCCTTTGATGGCACTGTATGGCTGTGATAACACAATGAGGCTGTGAAGTCACTGACTCATTGTGAGGCTAAGATGTTGCATTGATGATATGATATAACTGGTAAGGCTATAAAGCCACAGTGAGGTTGTGATGACCAAGGGGTTTGTGACATCAGTAGTGATTGTGCTTTCACAGGGAGACTATGTCATTGGTGAGGCTGTATTGTCACTGGTTAAGCTCCAATGTCAGTGAGTTTATTGTGTCAATTTGAGGATGTGATGTCACAGTGAGGTTATGATGTCAGAGGTGAGGCTTTATGTCACAGCACGGTATGGCTGTTATGTCACAATAAAGGTGTGATGTCACTGTGAGGTTGTGATGTCAGTGGGGAAGTTGTAATGTCAGAGTGAGGTTGTGATATCAATAGTGAATCTGTGGTGTCACAGGGAGGCAGTCATTGTAACAATGTAACATTGTAACAGGGACCCACGGAGACCCTTGGGGGTGGGGATAAGCTGGCATGGAATCAACAGCACAGACTCCAGGAGTCAGATGAATGGCAAAGCAGGCTTTCAGGCTTGTAGGCTCTCAGGCTTGTGGCTCATTTATTTTAAGTATCAGGCTGCTCGTACACCCCACCCGACATCCCATAAGTCCCAGCGTGAGTCTTTGCTGAGTTGTCCTGTCTGGATTGGTCCCCTCAGCCAGGCGGTTTAACAGCACCAACTGTCTTTGCTCTGGAGAAGGCATATTCTTGCGAGATTTGTAGTCTCGCGAGATTTGTATGCTTAGCAGGAGGGAGGAGTCCAAGGAGCCTCTCTGTATGGGGGATGGAAGCCTCTGTGACACAATCATTGTCCATTCCTCCTACAAGTCATGTTTCTGTGAGACTGTGAGGTCAGTGGCGAGGTTGTGGTGCCATAGTGAGGCTAGGTTGGATGTCAGTGATGTCGCATTCAGGCTATGATTTTAGAAGTGAGCCTGTGATGTCATAGTGAGGCTGTGATGAAACAGTAAGGTTATAATGTCAGAGTTGATGTTGTGATGTCACAGTCGGGCAATGTTTTCAGAGCTTAGCTTGTGATGTCATAGTGAGGTTGTAACGTCACAGTGAGGGTATAACCTCAGAGGTGAGGCTGTGATTTCACCAGTGATGCCGTGATATCACAGTAAGGCTGACATGTCAGTGGAGGGAGACTGACATCACAGTGACTATATGATTGCAGTGGTTAGGCTGTGATATCAGAATGAAGCTGGTGTGAGTGACTACGGTATGATGTCACAGTGAGGCTGGCATGTCACTATTGAGGCTGTGATCCCACCTTGTGACTTTGATGTAACTATGTGGTTGTGTTGACACTGTGAGCCCATGAGTCACAAGGAGATATCACGGTGGAGACTGTGAAGTCACAGTGAGGCTCTGTCAGAGGTGTGTATGTGAGGTCACTATGAGGCTATTATGTCAGTGGGAAAGCTAAAGTCACAGTGAGGCTGTGAGGACACAGTGTGGCTATGATGTCACAGTGAGTTTTTCATGAACAGTGATGTTGTGATGTCACTGGAGAGGTTTTGATGTCAAAGTGAGGCTGTGATGTCAGTGGTGAAGCTGATGTCACAATAAGGCTGTGATGTCACTGGTGATGGTGTGCTGTCAGTGGTAAGACAGATCCCACAATAGGGCTATGATGTAACAAGTGAGCCTGTGGTGTCAGTGGACAGGTTATGAGTTTACTGTGAGTCTGATGCCATGGTGAGACTTTGATGACACCGTGAGCCTGTGATGTTACAGGGAGTTGATGATGTCATAGTGGAAACTGTAATGTCACATTGAGGCTATGTCAGAGGTGTGTATATGAGGTCACCATGAGGGTATTATATCAGTGGCAATGCTGATGTAACAGAGTGTTTGTGATGTCGCAGTCAGGCTGTGATGGCACTATCAGGTTGTAATGTCACAGTGAGGCTGTGAGGACAGTGTGGCTATGATGTCACAGTGAGGCTCTGACGACAGTGATGTTGCAATGTCACTGGAGAGATTTTGATGGCACAGTGAGGCTATGATGTTATTGTTGATGCTGATGTCACAATGAGGCTGTGATATTACCATGAGGTTGTGATATAACAGTGAGACTGTGATATCAGTGGTGATAGACTATGACATCAAATTTTGGCTGTGATTTCAGTGGTTAGTCTGTGATGTCAGAGGTGAGCCTTATGTCAGTGATTGGCCTGAGATGTCACAGTGAGGCTGGGTTGGTACTAATGAGGCTGTGATGGCACAGCGATGCTGTGGTATCACTGTTGAGGCTGTCATGTGTCCGTGAGCTTGGTATATTAGTGATGAAGCTGTGGTGTCATAGCAAGGTTAGGAAGGATGTCCATGGTATCAATGATGCTTTGATTTCAGATGTCAGCCTGTTATGTCACAGTGAGGCTATGATGTCAGAGGTGAGTCTGTAATGTCACAGTGAGGCTGTGATGTCAGAAATGAGGCTATAATGTTACATTGAGGCTGTGATATCACTGTGAATTTGTGATGTCACTGTGAGACTGTGACATCACTGAGAGGTTGTGATGTCACAGTGAGGCTGCAAGGTCACTGTGGAAAATGTGATGTCAGTGGCAAGGTTCATTTCCCCATGAGGCTATGATGGAACAGGTGAGTCTATAGTGTAACAGGTTACACTGTGAGTTCACAGTGATGATGTGCGGTCATTATGAGGCTGTGATATCTGTGGGAAGATTGATGTCACAATGAGGCAGTGATGTAACATGTGAGGCTGAGGTGTCACTGTGTATGATTTCAAAGGCTGTCACTGCTGAGGCTGCCACATTACTGTGAGCTGTGCTATCTGTGGTGAGGCTGTGGTGTCAAGGTAAGTCGAGGTAGGACACCAGTGGTGTGGCTGTGATTTCACCGTGAGGCTGTGATATCACGGTGTAGTTGTGAGGTCAGTGGTTAGGCTGTGATTTCAGAAGTGAGACTGATGTGAGCGATGAGGCTGAGATGTCACATTGATGATGTATGTAACTGGTGCCACATTGATGCCACAATGAGGTTATTTTGTCACCATGAGGCTGGGGTTTCCTTGGTGAGGCTGTAGTATCACGGTGAGCCTGTCCAACCATTGGTGACACTGTGATGTCACAGTGAGTCTGTGCTGAACAATTGTGGCTGTGATGTCAGAGTGAGGTTATGATGTCACAATGAAGCTGTGCTGGCACAGCGTGGCTGTGATATCACATTGAGGTTGTGATGTCACAGATAGGTTGTGATGTCAGTAGTGACTGTGTTTTCACAGGGAGACTGTGATAGTTAAGCCTGGGTGTCAATTTGACACAACCGTTATTATCTAAGATAATCTGAGACCACCATTGGAAAGGATCAAATGAGACCACTCTATAGGATTATATCTGCTGTAGATCCTATCAGGACCTCCAAAGCTCTCATAGGATCCTTCCAATACTGCATCATATAAAAAGGAGCCACTAAAGAGAATAGATGCCTTCTTGCAGCCGTGCTAGGAATTGTTCTTCCTTCTGGCTGCCTGGTTTATTCGACCGCCTAGCCTTCGACTAAACTAAGATTCTAGGAGTTCTCCAGCCTTCAGCCATCACCCACTTGACTACTGAACTGAGAATCTAGCTACTGGAGCCATCTTTGGAACTACCTTGGCTACTGGCAGCCATCATTTGACTACCTCAGCTACTGGGTGCCTTCACTGGACTACCTCAGCCGTATGTGTAGGCCAACTCAATAAATTTCCAATATATGCTTATACATACATACATATATATGAGTATGATATATATATATATATCATTCATTCTGTGTATTCCGTGACTCTAGAGGACCCTAACTAATACAGAGGCTATGTTATTTGTGAGGCTGTAATGCCATTTGTGAGGCTCTATAGTCACAGTGAGTTTGTTATGTCAAATTAAGGCTGTGATGACACTGGAGAATTTGTGATGGCACAGTGAGGCTGTAATGTTATTGGCAAGGCTGATGTCACGATGAGGCTGTGATGTTATCAGGATTTTGTGGTATCACAGTGAGGCTGTGATGTCAGTGGGATTTACTGTGACAACAGTTTGGCTGAGATTTCAGTGGTTAGGCTGTGATGTCAGAAGTCAGGCTGATGTCAATTAGGAGCGTGAGATGGCACAGTGAGGCTGGAATGTTACTGGTGAGGCTGTGATGCCAGAGCGAGGCTGTGGTGTTACTGTTGAGGCTGTCACATGACAGGTGAGCCTGAGATATCAGTGAGGAGGTTGTTGTGTCATAGCGAGTCTAGGCAGGATCTCCTTGGTGTCACTGTATGATTTCAAAATTTAGCCAATTATGTCAGAGTGAGGCTGTGTTATCAGTGGTAAGACTGATGCCATATTGAGGCTATAAGTGACTATGTGGTGTCAGTGGGCAGGCTGTGAGGTCATTGTGAATCTGTGATGCCACCATGAGCATTTGATGACACCATGTGACTGTGGTGTCATTGTGAGCCCATGAAGTCACAGGGATTTGCTGATGTCATGGTGGAGGCTATGAAGTCACTGTGAGACTGATATTAGTGGCAAGGCTGATGTCACAGTGAGCTTGTGATATCACAGTGAGTCTGTGATGGCATTGTGAGGTGGTATGTTGCAGAAAGGCTCTGCGGACACATTGTGCCTATGATGTCACAGTGATGCTATGATGTCACCGTGAAAGTTGTATGTCTCTGTGGGCTGTCATGACACCGTGAGGTGATATCATTCTGGAAGCTGTGATGTCACAATCAGGATGTGATGGCAGTGGCAAGACTGATGTTACAATGAGGCTGTGATGTAAAAGGTGAGCCTTTGGTGTCAGTGGGCCAGCTGTGAGTTCACTAAGAGGTTGTGATGTCGCAGTGAGGCTTTGATGTCAGGGTGGATTCCATGACATGTCAGTAGGCCGTGATTGAAGGGGTGATGCTTGGATTTCAGTGAAGTCTTGTTTTAATTAAGGTTTTCCAAAATGTTAATCTGCCTTTGTTAAAGCTTTTCAAGGTTAAGTTTGAGATAGTTGCTGGTAAATTTTACAGTTGCCAGTAAAATATTGTTCATGTGCTCGTATATTTATATGTTCTGTTTACATGTTGTGTTTCTTGTGTTTCAACATAAAAAATCTGTAGCCACTTCAATATTTTTTCATTTCTGTTGTTCACTACTATTAAAATTTTGGCATCCCATTTTTAAATATATGTATGCATACGTAAAAATAAGAACAAATAATTTTGATAACATCTAAGGCCTTAACTACTTATGTTTGATATTGATCACAATTGTTTTTCTAATAGATTGTAAGTTTTCTTTCATACAAGTTTTCTTACAGGTTTTTTTCATATATTCCCAAAATAACAAAGTTTGCTTTCCAGGTCCTCATAGCATCCATTCAGGTTTCGGACATTCCTAAAATCACCAAAGGCTAATGGGAAACCTGGCTGTCCTCCATTAAAGCTATGCCTTAGTAATTAACAGTTTTTAGATTTTCATTTGTGTCTCAACAGCTCTTCTGGATCATTATGAGCCTGTGATGCCTACAGCCCTTCTGCCTGCTCCTGCCTGACAACAACCTCCTTTTCTCTGCTGCATACTTGAGTCCTCCTTTGGGACCATGATTCCTTCTCTGCCATGGTCTTATGACTGCTAGTTAATGATGGGTAAGGCTCCACTCGAGGGTGGTGTCCTAACTAAGACAGGCACAGTCACTTATATTCCACATAACTGAAGAGGCTGGGGGTCGCCCCAGCTATCATGGTCCCCACTAAAAAATTTATAAATAAATAAAAGGGTAAAATGTGGCACTATTGATTCAGGGAGGCCCTAGCCCGGGCTCCTGAATCCGACTACAGACAAGCCCTAATAAGGTCGTACATGCCCTGGACATGGGAACCATAAAGGCAGAAGAATGAACAACCAATGGGAAGCTGTCATATAACCTGGATACCTAGAAATAGCTAAATGATTGGTGGCTGCTCTCCCCCTCCCCCTGAGCAGACAGGTGGCCACAACTGATTAGCCCTGATACTACATAAGCTGTTGTGTCACTGGTGAGGCTGTGACATAAAGGCGAGCATGTCATATCAGTGGTGAGGCTGTGATGTCACAGTGAGGCTGTGCTGGCACAGCATTGCTATGATGTCACAGTGAGGTTGTGATGTCACAGTGAGTTTATCATGTCAAAATAAGGCTGTGATGTCACAGTGAGGTATGATTTCAGAGGTGAAGCTTTATATGACAGTGATGCTTTGATGGCACGGTATGATTGTGATGTTACAATGAGGCTGTGATGTGACAGTGAGGCAGTGATATCTATGGGAAGATTGATGTCAGAGTGAGGCAGTTATGTAACATGTGAGGCTGTGGTGCCACTGTTTATGATGTCAAAGGTTATGATGTCACGGCTGAGGCTGTAACATTACTGTGAGCCTGTGCTACCTGAGGTGAGACTGTGGTGTCATGGCAAGGCTCGGTAAGATACCAGTGGTGAGGCTGTTATGTCACAGTGTGGCTGTGATGTCACTGTGAGGATGCGAGTCACAGTGTGGCTGTGATGTTATACTTCAGCTGCAAGGTGACTGGATAGGCTATGATTTCAAATGTGAAACTGATATAAGAGATGAGGTACATATAACTGGTGAGACTGTGATGCCACTGTGAGGTTATGGTGTCACCATGAGGCCAGTGTGTCACTGGTGAGGCTGTGATATCACGGTGAACCTGTCATGTAAGTGGTGAAGCTGTGATGTCACAGTGAGGCTGTTCTGGCACAGTGTAGATGTGATGTCACAGTGAAGTTGTGATGTCACTGGTGACTGTGCTTTCACAGGGAGACTATGTCATTAGTTAGGCTGTATTGTCAAAGGTGAGACTCTAATGTAATGATGAGTTTATTGTATCAAATTGAAGCTGTGATACAACAGTGAGAGTATGATATTAGAGGTCAAGCTTTATGTCACAGTGATGCTTTGATGGCACAATATGGCTGTGATGTCACAATGAGGC
Source organism: Typhlomys cinereus (assembly GCA_023101885.1). Classification (NCBI taxonomy): domain Eukaryota; kingdom Metazoa; phylum Chordata; class Mammalia; order Rodentia; family Platacanthomyidae; genus Typhlomys; species Typhlomys cinereus. Next base: position 144,544 of record JALPQD010000146.1, read on the forward strand.
TATGATGTCACTGTGAGGCTGTGATGTTACTGTGAGGTTGTGATATCACACTGAGGCTGTGATATAAGTGGTGATAGACTAGGATATCAGAGTTTGGCTGAGATTTCAGTGGATAGGCAGTGATGTCTGAAGTGAGGCTGATATCAGTGATGCAACTGAGATGTCACAGTGAGGATGGGATATTACTGATGAGGCTGTGATGCAACAGCGAGGCTGTGGTGTCACTGTTAAGGCTATCATGTGACTGTGAGTCTGAGATGTCAGTGATGTAGCTGTGGTGTCACATTGAGTCTAGGTAGAATGTCCGTGGTGTTACTGATGCTATGATTTCAGAGGTTAGCCTATTATGTCACACTGAGGCTGTGATGTCAGTGGTAATACTATGATGTCACATTGAGGCTGTGATGTCAGAGTGAGCCTATGTCAGAGGTGTGCGGTGGCTTCTCCACACACACTAGTGGGAAGACTCCAGGCCCTTAGGAGGAAGAGAGGTAAGTTTGCCACAAGTCTTTTGCCCCCAAATCCAGGGGACTCTGAACACAGCAGGAGTGTTTTGAGGCAAGGCTCATTTATTGGGAACAATAAAACAGCTTATATAGACAAAAGACCACAGGACATGAAATGGGCAGCCAATTTTGTTAAAGGTCAACACAGCATGCAAGCTTTACAGGTCAGACTAAGCATATTTCTGTAAGGAAGGCAGGTCGGCTCCTATAAGCCAATTAGGGCTCTCTGTAATGTGATTAGGGTTATTCCCAGGACACTAGCTCTCAGCGACATCTTTGGTCCCATGTGCTTAGCTATGCCAAGCCGTTATTCCTGGGCGGGCCCAACCTCTCCCCCTTTTTGTTTTAACAGAGACTGTATTTTATAATTAACTACACATATGTCCAACGTCTCATAAGTCCCAGCATGAGGTTCTGTTGTCTTGTCCGGGTTGGTCTTCTCAGTCAGGCAGGTTGGAATCAGCACCAGGCCTGGCAGCAGATTGTTTGGGAAAGTTGCACACAGCCCATACAGATAATACAGGCCTGCCTGGTCTGTTTTTCCTACATATCCATCCTTTGTGGCAACCAGCAGGACCCAGAGTGCTTCTTTTGCTCTGATCTTGTTGACCTCGCCTCGGAGGAGGTCCAGCATAATGGACTGTGCCTGGCTTGGGTTTGGATGCCACCCTCATGTGGACCGTTACCCATCATTGACTGCCAGCTCTGAAAGGACCTCTCCTCTGGAAGGCATGACAGGATATGTGGCTAGTAGATTAGACCAAGGCCTTATGAGTCTCCAAGCTTGAATGGCATCTCTGGGGGTGGTCATGGCATGGATGTTCAAGGGCCGTAAATGTCTGTAGCATGGTCTTGTTGATGGAGTGCTGCTGAGAGATGTACTGAGGAAACACTTAAACGATATAATTATTAAAAGAACAATTCTTTCTAGATGTTAAGTCAAATCCAGATCGACTCCATCTTGGTTTAGGTATCGTATCAATCAGGCCATCTTGAATTAGGTGAGGCCTATAAGGATTATGGTTAGCATCTTCCTTGAACACGCTGTGGATAGTTTCTGAAAGAGAAAAAGCGAGGAAGACTGCCTCAAGGACTTTTTACCTCTTGGTTTAGTTTGTTAGTCTGGGGATGATTCTTTTGGGTCTCCTTCATGAGGATCCTCTTGTGGATAGGATTTGAGATTTCTTGCCAGAATCCATATTGGGGAAGACTCTCCAATTGGGAAGACACATCCAAATCCTCTTCCCATAGTAATCAAGGGATCAAGTCCCCTCCAATGCCCAGTTAGGGAGTCCTTTCAAGGCACCTTGACAGAAGGTTTGGTGGATAGGCTTCCGCAGTGTTTTTGGAATCTTGATTCGAGTTGTCCCTTTTCAAAATTTAAAATGTTGATGGTGAATGATGCCAACCCTAGCTGTTGGTGTGGGTTTATTCCCCCCTTTTGTTTTTGTAAGCAAGGGCCATTATTTGTCATAATTTATCTTAATGTGACAAAGCATTGTAAAAAATGTGATTGTGCATGTTTCGCCTTTTCTCCTGTATGTGCAGATGCCCAACATGCTTGAGAGAATGCATCTATGGAAACAAAGACATATTTAAGTTTACCAAACGGTGCATAATGAGTAACATCTGTTTGTCACAGCATATTAGGTTTCAGTCCTCGGGGATTAACCCCTGGCCCCTGTAAGCGTGGGACTTGCAGAAAAGGTTGACAAGCTTTGCAGGTTTGAATGATCTTTTTTAAGTCCTTTATAGGAACTTGAGGGAACCTGTGGAGTAAGCCCCTCCAATTAAGGTGAGTTAAACCATGTATGTCAGAGGCTTCCTGAATGTTAAGAGCCCATATCTCTTGTGAAGCTAATTTATCAACTAAGGCATTTCCCTGGGCTAAGAACCTGGGCAGACCAGAATGACTCCTTAAATGTTGTAAATATATAGGCTTTTCTCATCCTTCTAATGTAGATTTTAGTTATGCCGTAAGTCCTACCTTTCTATCTAACATTATATGAGAATTTATTATCCCTGGGAGTAAATTTACAACATATAGCCTGTCAGAGAATAAGTTAATAGCCTCTTCATTTTTCTTTAATGGCATTATAACCACCAACAACTCTTTATACTGAGCTGATCCTTGGGCAGACTGGTATTTTTGTTTGTCTGGCTGAATTAAACTTCCTGGGGTGAAGGTAGCATAAATGGATCGAGTTTTTCCTCCATCTGTGAACATATATGGGGTGTTTGGTGTAAGTGTTTTAACAAAGAGTTCAGGCTTGGAAAGCGGTAAGCACTGAAAGGGTGTGACCCATTTAGATGGGCCATAATGGCAACTTATCTCTCCTAAGTATTCTTCCAATGTCCAAGCCAATTAGGGGTGATATTTAGTCAGCCACTCTACATCAGTCAGCCTATAGGGAAAGACAATAGAGTCTGGATCCTTACCATAGTGTCTACATGTCTGTTCGCATCCTTTTTTTTAAAATCATATCTGCTAATTGATATGTAGTGGTATAAACTCTAGGGGTGTTTCCCAGGAACGTGTGGATCCATTGTAGAATTTCTCCAACTTGTGACAGAGCTGCCATTTCTTCCTGAAATTAGTCATAGGGCAGTGGGTTTTCCAGGATTATACCTAGCCAATTGGTCATCCCTAAGGGCAACCTGAAACTGTTCAATTATCTGATGGTGGCTTTTCCATAAAGTAATTGTATTTCCAGGTTGTCTGTTGGACAATAGGTTAAAAAGAGGGGTGAGGGCCTTGGTGGAGATCCCCACCCATGGCCTAAGCCAATTTATCTCTCCTAATAATTGCTGTAAACAAGTGATAGTAATATTGTCAGGCACATTTAAAAATGGTCTGAGGGGTGCTGCTCTCGTGTCAAATGGGTTCCCAGAACCTTGAAAGGAGGCACTTGTTGGACCTTATTAGGGGCAATAAATAAGTTTCCCCTTTTTAAATATTTAATCATTTCTTGCATAAGGGATTGTAATTTAGTTGGATCTCTATGTCGAATGACAATATCATCTATATAGACATATATATAAGAATATCTTTATTTTTTAGCAATGGTTCAATCAGTTTATATACATACATAAGTCTGACAAAAGGCTGGACTATTCACCATTCCTTGTGGGAGCACTAGCCATTCATACCTTTGGTCAGAGCCTGAAAAGTTCATAGATGGAACAGAAAAGGAAAACTTTTCACAGTCTTCAGGTTGCAGTGGAATAGAAAAAAATAGTCTTTAAGCTCAATGACCAGAAGGGTAAAATCTGAAAGGATGGCCATTACCCAGGGCATTCCTCTAAGGGGGGTGCCCACTAACTTCATCCGTTTGTTGATCAGCCTTAAATCTTGTAACATACACCATTTCCCAGAGGACTTCCTTTTTTTTTAATCTTTTTTAATTTTTATTATTATTATTTATTCAATTGTGAGTGTGTGTGCGTGTGTATGTATGTATGTGTGTGTTTGTGTGTGTAGAACCATGGACGGACGAACTCCGGAACCACCATGGACGCCTCCACCTCCTCCTTGTCACTCTGCCCTGGGATTCACAGGCTCCGCCCTACCAGGACCAGAAACGCAGGCCGCCCCCGCTTCCACCTGGCATCTATACGTGGGATCTGGGATCCGAACTCAGGACCTTCCACCTGCAAGGCAGAGGCTTAACCCCTGAGCCACCTTTCCAGCCCCCCAGAGGACTTCCTAATAACAAACACTGATGTATTCCATGCACTCATAGATGGGCGGATGTGGCCTTGTTTTAGCTGTTGATCTACTATTTCTCCTAGGGGCCTTAGTTTTTCTTGGGGCAGGGGCTGCTGCTCCACCCAGACCGTTTTGCCTGGCTCCCATTCGATCTGGGGGCTATAAAGGGCAGTGGCCCTTAGAATTAGGGGTGAACCCATGGAATTTTTGGTATCTTCCCCCAATAGTTATGAAAGTTAGAAAACTTGTTCTCAAGTACTGTCTCTATTGGCACAGGAAACCCAAATGCTTCCTCATGATCTAATAGATCCTCATAGAAATCCTTATTATCAGTGGTTAAAATAGCTTGCATCTGTCCCAAGATGTCCTGTCCTAGTAAATTGGCAGTGAGCCCTGTGACTACAAGGGGTGACACTTCCCCTTTGGAACCATCAGCATCCTGCTACACCACCCAGGAGGCTGTTTCTTCTGACTGGATATTCCCTCCGACTCCCAGAACTTTTGGACCAGTCATTAAGCCCCAAGTAGGGGGAACTTCCTATTTCCTTAGGACCATTCTATCTGCCCCAGTGTCTATAAGGCAGTGGAAACATTTGCCATTAATAAAGATGCTCATTTTAGGATGGAGGCCTACCAGGGGAACAGTCCAATGAGCTTGGGGCCTTTTCTTTTTAGACCAATCCAATTTAAGATCCTCAGGGATCTCTCTTTTTAAGGGCCCCCGTGCTCTTCCTTTGGCTAACAAGGCTGGAGGCTGCCCCAGAGTCAGTTTAAAGGCTTGCCCTCCAGATCAAATTTTGCCCTTTGCGGCACCTAAGGCATGGGGTTTTAGAGGGCTTAGTCTCTCCTATCTCCCTTAGCTTCCTTTCCTTGACATGGGGATACTCCCTCCTGAAATGCCACATCTAGCCACAACGAAAGCAAACTCCGTTGGTCCCCCTCCACTCTTGGCCCTATAAGCTGTGTACCAGCCTTAAGGCCAACGCCTGAGTCACAGTGTCAGTCAGTGCCTTTGTCTGTGTCTCTAGAGCTGCAGTAAGCGCCTGACTCCGGTGATTTTGAGTCCCCACATCCTTTGATGCGATAATCCAGGTGCCCATGGATTTATCATTAAGCCCTGCACACGCTATTTTGTGGTCCTCATTCATCCCTTCCCATACCAGCAATTTAGTAAATTGTTCCCTCTTTGGGGAAGTTTATGGCAGAGACTTTTTTCCACCCAGTCAATGAACTTGGGGAGGGTCTTACCAGGTTTTTGTACAATGCTTGCTATAGGTGCTACAGAAGGACCTTCATCTAGTTTTTTCCATGCTGCTAACCCTATCAAACGAACCTGGTCCTGGTACGGGGTCCCTATGGCAGCCTACTGGATTCCAGTACAAAATTGATCTGCTGTCCCTGACAACATTCTGAAAGTGATTGGGACCTGGGGCTGGGCATTGTGATTGCGCTGAGCTTGGACCCTGCGTTCTTTTTAAACAGCACTGCCCACTTAATGAATGTAGGGCTTGGAAGCACTGCTCTGAGCATGTCCATCCAGTCCTTTGTAGTGCAGGGCTGGTGAGCTAGACCTTGAAGGAGGGCCTCGACCCAAGGATAATTTGGGCCATCCTCTAGAGCTGACCTCTTTAATTCCTTTAAATCCTTAGCTTCCCAGGGATACCATACTGCGAGGCGATTGCCCTCTGGATTTAAGTTAACAGGGTGGGCTTGTATCGGTTACATCTCAGCTACTTGGGCTCCAGCTCTGGATTCCCTGTTGTAACCTGGCGGGGGCCAGTGTGTCCACGTGTGGATTCAGGAGAGGTTTTTGTGAGTGTGTGTGGAGGGGTCTTCCTCTAAATCGCCTCCACTCCCTTCTCCCTTAAGCAGAGTTAAATCTGGATAAAGGGAACTGCTTGCACCAGGCACACACGGCAGCCACTCCTTTGCTGCTCTCAGAGAGCATGTAGCCCCTCCCCCTTGATAAAGGGAACCACACATGCCAGGCACTCTCTCTTATGGCAACCACTCCCTTGCATCATTCTGGGGCTCTCAGAGCAGGCGCAGCCCCTCCCCCTAGCTTGACCATGCAGGCAGCCCTGCACGGAACTCAGGAGGCTACCAGAGCACATGTAGCCCCTCCCCCTCACCCGGTAGGGCCGACTCCTCAGTGCAGCACTCGCAAGCATTTTTTGGCAGCTCCGTGCACAGCCCTTCCCTCTCGCCTGGGTCAGCAGCTCTATACACCATTTAAGAGGCTCCCAGCATGTACACGGTGCTGGGACACAATCCAGCATGGATTCCCCCAAGTGGCAGGCATGCCCTCCATCCCCATGGCTTCCCTTGCCCTGCCATGGCTCCATGGCAGGCTGCCCCGGATTATTTGCTTCTGGCACCAGGCACCGAGGAGGAGAGGATGCGCAGGGAGCCAGTGGCCATGGTGCTGACTCCTCTTTCCCCTCCTCATTCCCCCTTGTCTGTTCTGCCTCCACTTTTGCCCCTGGTGGGGGCTGGACCTCACTAGGAAGGAATGAGATCTTAAGCACAGACACTGTGGAATAAAAAATCCCAAGGGAGGTGATATTTTAAAATGTTCCTCCCACTTTCTGGCTAGGTTTTCTACCCTATCCCAAGTGGTCCATGAAAAGATATTAGAAGACTGGACCCAAGGTGCTAATTCAAGGGCCATCTACCAGACCTTGGCAATCATAGAATCTGGAATTTCAAAACCATGACTTCTTAATACAAGCCATAGGGCTCCTAGCTCCAGATCAGGTTTGCGTTTAGAGTTACTCATACTTAGGATCTAACTTACCTTGAAGTCTGATTTGCTACATTCGATCTGGGAAATTCCTCACACTGGGACACCAGATGTGGCTTTTACACACACACACACACACACACACACACACACACACTGGGGAATGACTCCAAGCCATCAGGATGAAGAGAGGTAAGTTTGCTGTAGGTTCTCTGCCCCCAAATCCAGGGGACTCCAAACAGCAGGGAGTTTGTTGAGGCAAGACTTATTTATTGGGACAATAAAACAGCTTATATAGACAAAAGACCACAGGGCATGAAACGGGCAGCCAATTATGTTAAAGGTCAACGCATGCAAGCTTTACAGGTCAGACTCAAAGTATTTCTGTAGGGAAGGCAGGTCGACTCCTATAAGCCAATTAGGGCTCTCTGTAATGTGATCAGCGTTATGCCCAGGACGCTATCACTCAACACCATCTTTGGTGCCATGTGCTCAGCTATGCCAGGCCATTATTCCTGGATGGACCCAACAGTGTGTATGTGATGTCACCATGAGGCTATCATGTTAGTGGCAATGCTGATGTCACAGTGATTTTGTGATGTCACAGTGAGGCTGTTATGTCACTGTCAGTTGTAATGTCACAGTGAGTCTGTGAGGACACAGTGCGGCTATGATGACACAGTGAGGCTCATGCTACAGTGATGTTGTGATGTCACTGGAAAGGTTTTGAGGACAGAGTGAGGCTGTGATGTTAGTGATGAGGCTGATGTCTCAATAAGGCTTTGATGCCAGTAGTGAAGGTGGGATGTCACAATAAGGTTAGGATGTCAGTGGTAAGAAAGATGTCATAGAGACCCTGTGATGTCACTGGTGAGGTTCTGATGTCAGTGGTGAACCTATTACGTGACAGTAACACTGGTGAGGATGTGATGTCAAAGGCTGTGTTGTCATTGGTGTAGAAGTTATGTCAGTGTTCTAACTAATGTCAGTTCCAATGCTGATGTCACCTGTGAGGCTGTGCTGTAACTGGTGAGGCTGTGATGTCACACTGAGGCTATGATGTCATTTTGAGGGTTGTATGTGACCATGGGCTGTCATGTCACCATGAGGTGATATCAGTCTGGAAGCTGTGATGTCAGAGTGAGGTTATGATGTAACAGGTTAGCCTGTGGTGTCAGTGAGCAGATTCTGAAGTCACTATGAGTCTGTGATGTCACAGTGAGGCTCTGATATCCGGGCTGATTCTATGAGATATCAGTGAGGATGTGACACCAGGGGTGCTGCTTGGAATTCACAGTGAAGTTAGGACATCAGTGATGAGGCTGTGCAGTCACACTGAGGCTGTGATATCAGAGGAGGGGCTGTGATGCCAGTGGCAAGACTAATGTAACAATGAGGCTATGATGTAACAGGTGAGCCTGTGGTGTCAGTGGGCAGGTTGTGAGGTTACTGTGATGTTGTAATGTCGCAGTAAGGCTCTGATGTCAGGGCTGATTCTATGAGATGTCAGTGAGGCTGTGCCATCAAGGGTCATGCTTGGATTTCCCAGTGAGGTTAAGGTGTCAGGGGTGAGGTTGTGCAGTCACACTGAGGCTGTGATGTCAGAGTAGAGGCTGTGATGTCACCTTTTGGTGGTGATGTTACTGTCATGTTGTGATATCACAGTTCAACTGTTTTTTCAGTGGTTAGGCTGTAATGTCAGAAGTGAGGCTTACATCAGTAATGAGGCTGAGATGTCAAATTTAGAGTGGGATGGTAAGGTTGAGGCTGTGATGCCACAGCGATGCTGTGGTATCAATGTTTAGGCTGTCATGTGGCCTTGAACTTGAAATGTCAGTGATGAGGCTGTGGTGTCATATTGAGGCCAGGCATTATGTCAATGATGTCACTGATGCTATGATTTCAAAGGTTAGTATGTTATCTCACAGTGAGGCTGTGAAGACAGAAGTGAGACTGTGATGTCACAGTGAGGCTGTGATATCAGAAATGAGGCTATCATACCACAGTGAGGCTGTGATATTACTATGAAGCTTTGATTTCACATTGAGTCTGTGACATCATAATGAGTTTGTGATGACACAATGAGGCTGTGAGGTCACTATAGGATATGTTATATCAATGGCAAGGTTGATTTCACCATGAGGCTATGAAATAACAGGTGAGTCTATGCAATACGAGGTTAGACTGTGAGGCCACAGTGAGCTGTGAGGTCACTGTGAGTCTGTGATATCTGTGGTAAATTGCTGTTAAAATGAGGAAGTGATATAACATGTGAGGCTGTGGTGTCACTGTTTATGATGTCAAAATCTATGATGTCACTGCTGAAGCTGTCACATCACTGTGAGCCTGTATTAAATGTGCTGTGGCTGTTGTGCCATAGTAAGGCTAGGTAGGATACCTGAGTTGAGCCTGTGATGTCCCTATGAGGCTGTGATATCATTATGAGGCTGTGATGTCACAGTTCAGCTGTGAGGTCAGTGGTTAGTCTATGAGGTCAGTGGTTAGTCTGTGATTTCAGAAGTGAGAATGATGAGAAAGATGAGGCTGAGTTTTTGCATTGACGTGATGGTGACATTTATGAGGCTGTGATGTCATAGGCTGTGTTGTCACTGGTGTGGCAGTGATGTCAGTGTTCTGACTAATGTCAGTGGTGATGGTGATGTCACAGGTAAAGCTATGCTGTCACTGGTGAGGGCATGATGTCACAGTGAGTCTGCAGTGTCGCTGTGAAGGTTGTATGTCACTATGGGCTGTCATATCAGCGTGATGTCATATCACTCTGGAAGCTGTGATGTCACAGTGAGGCTGTGATGTAAGTGGCAAGACTGATATCACCATGAGGTTATGATGAACCATGTGAGACTGTGGTATCACTGTTTATGATGTCAAAGGCTATGTTGTCACTGCTGAGGTTGTCATGTCACTGTGAGCCTGGACAATGTGTTGTGAGTCTGTGGTGTCATAGCAGGGCTAGGTAGGATACCAGTGGTGAGGCTGTGATGTCACAGTGTGGCTGTGATGTCACAGTGAGGGTGTGATATCAGTGGCCAGACTGATGACACAATGAGGCTGTGAGGTTACAGATGAACCTGTGGTGTTTGTTGGCAAGCTATGAGGTTTCTGTGAGGCTGTGGTGTTGAGGTAAAGCTCTGATGTCAGGGCTGATTCTGTGAGATGTCGGTGAGGCTGCGATGTCAGAGGTGGTGCTTGGATTTCCCAGTGAAGTTAGGACGTCAGTGGTGAAGCTGTGCAGTCACACTGAAGCTGGGATGTCACTGAGAGAGTTTGATGTCACTGGTGATGTTGTCATGTCACAGTAAGGTTGTGATGTCAATAACGACCCTGTGGTGTCACAGGGAGGCTGTCATGTTTCAGTGAACCTGTGAGGTCAGTGGTGAGGATCTGGTGTCATAGTGAGGCTAGGTAGGATGTCAGTGATGAGAGTGTGATGTCGCATTGAGATTATGACTTTAGAGGTGAGCCTGTGATGTCATAGTGAGGCCGTCATGTCAGAGTGAGGCTATAACCACAGAGGTGAGCCTGTGATGTCACTAGAGTGAGACTATAACATCATAGTGAGGTTGTGATTTCAGTGGTTATGCTGTGATGAGACTGACGTGAGTGATGAGGGTATGATGTCACAGCACGATTGGCATGAAACTGGTGAGTCTGTGATGCCACCATGAGGATTTGAAGTCTCCATGTGGCTATAATGTCATTATGAGCCCGTTATTTCACGGGGAGTTGGTAATGTCACGATGGAGGCTATGAAGTCACAGTGAGACTGTGATGTTGGTGGCAAGGCTGTGAGGTCAGATTGAGTATATGCTGTCATTGGTGATGCTGAGATGTCACATTGAGGCTCTGATGCCAGAGTGAGGCTATGTCAGAAGTGAGGATGGGATGACACCATGAAGCTATTATGTCAATGGAAAGGCTGATGTCACAGTGAGGCTGTGATGTCACTGTCAGGTTGTAGTGTCACAGCAAGGCTGTGAGGATCCAGTGTGGTTATGATGTCACAGTGAGGCTCTGACGACACAGTGATGTTGTGATGTCACTGGAGAGGGTTTGCTGGCACAGTGAGGGCTGTGATGTTAGTGGTCAGACTGATGTCACAATGAGGCTGTGATGTCAGTGGTGAAGTTGTGAAGTCGCAATCAGGCTTAGTTTCCTTTTTTCTCTTATTTACATAAAATAATGTCATGTAATAATCCAGACAATATTTCCTTAAAACAATATTCTGTCCTGTGTGACCTTGTCAAAACAGCATGGTTGGATAAGGACACGGAACAAACACACCACACAAACATAACCTCACCACTGGTATCCTACCTAGCCTTTCCATGACACCACAGCCTCACCACAGATAGCACAGTCTCACAGTGATGTGACAGCCTCAGCAATGATGTCATAGCCTTTGACATCATAAACAGTGACACCATAGCCTCACATATTACATCACTACCTCATTGTGACATAAGTCTTCCGACAGATATCACAGCCTCACAGTGACCTCACAGCCACACTGTGACCTCACAATCTAACCTGTTAAATCATAGACTCATCTGTTATGTCATAGCCTCATGGTGAAATCAGCTTTGCCCCTGACATCACATCTTCCACAGTGACCTCACAGCCTCACTGTGACAACACAACCTCCCTGTGATGTCACAGCCTCACAATGACATCACAGTTTCACAGTGATATCACAGCCTCACTATCGCATTATAGCCTCATTTCTGATATCACAGCCTTATTGTAACATCACAGCCTCGCCTCTGACATCACAGCCTCACTGTGACATAACAGGCTAACCTCTGAAAATATAGCATCAGTGACACCACGGACATCCTGCCAAGCCTTGTTATGACAGCACAGCCTCATCACTGACATCTCAGGCTGACAGTCACATGACAGCCTCTACAGTGATACCACAGCCTCACTGTGACATCTCAGCCTCATCACTGACATTAGCTTCTCTTCTGACATCACAACCTCAATGTGATATCATAGCATCACTGTGACATCAGCCTTGCCACTGACATCACAGTGTCACTGTGACTTCAGTGGTGAGTATGTGATGACACCATGAAGCTATTATGTCAGTGGAAAGATTCTATCATGACATCACAAACTCCCTCTGACATCACGGGTTCATGGTGACACCACAGACACACAGTCAAAACAAAGCCTCATGGTGGCATCACAGCCTCACCAGTGACATGCCAGCCTCACTGAGACATCCTACCCTCATCACTCACATCAGCCTCATTCTGATATCACAGGCTAACCACTAAAATTACTTTCTCACTGTGATGTCAGTCTCGCTCCACTGATGACATTACAACCTCAATTCTGAACTTCACTGAAATTACATCCTCACTATGATGTCAGTCTCGTTCCACTGACATCACAGTCTCACTGAGATGTCTCAGCATCAGTGGTGATAACACAGCCTCACTGTGACATCACAACCTCAGCTCTGAACTTATAGCCTCACAGTGACATCACAGCCTCACTGTGACATCCCAGCTGCACTGTGACATAACAGCATCCGTGAAACATCACAGCCTCATGGCAACATCACAGGACACTGTGACATCAGAGCCTCACCACTTGTATCTTACCCCCCTGACTATGACACAACAGACTCATTACAGATAGCACAGGCTCACAATAACATGACAGCCTCAACAGTGACATCATAGCCTTTGACTCTTAGGTTATAGCCTCACTGTGACCTGATGGCATCACTAAGACATCACAGCCTGTGACGTTGTAGCCTCACTGTTTCATCACAGCCTCACTATGAAATCACAGGCTTACCTCAGAAATTATAGCCTCATCACTGACATCCAACCTAGCCTAACTGTGACACCACAGCCTCACTACTGACCTCACGGGATCAATGAAACATGATAGGCTCCCTGTGACACCACAGTGTCGCTATTGACATTATGATATCACTGACATCAAAACTTCCCCAGTGACATCAAAGTCACACAGTGACATCACAGCCTCTCCTGTGACATCATAACCTCACTTTGACTGCACAACCTAACCACTGAAATCCTAACCTAACTGTGAAATCCAAGGCTCACTCCTGACATCACAACCTCACTGTGACATAACAACTTAGCCAGTGGCATTACAACCTCACGGTGACATTACAGCCTCATTATGATGTCACAGCCATACCGTGACATCAAAGCACCACTGTGACATAAAGCGTCCACCTCTGACATCACAGCCTCAAGTAACATCACAGCCTCACTATGACATCACAGCTTCACAGTGATATCACAGCCTCACTGTGGAATTATACCCTCATTTCTGACATGACAGCCTCACTGTGACTCAGAGCCTCACCTCTATCACCACTGCCTCACTGTGACATAACAGGCAAACTCTGAAATCATAGCATCAGTGACACCACGGACATCCTGCCTAGGCTTGCTATGACACCACAGCCTCATCACTGACATCTCAGGCTCACGGTCCAATGACTGCCTCAACAGTGACACCACAGCATCACTGAGCATCACAGCCTTGCCAGTAACGTGCACGCCTCATTGTGACATATTAGTCTCATCATTGACATCACCTTCACTTCTGACATCACAGCTTAACCACTGAAATCTCAGACAAACTGTGATGTCATAGTCTGTCACCACTGATATCACAGCTTCACAGTGATATCACAACCTGACAGTAACATCACAGCCTCACAGTGACATCACAGCCTCTACTTTGACATCCCAGCCTCAGTGTGACTGCACAGCCTCACCACTGACATCCTAAACTCACTGCGAAATCCAAGCATCACCCCTAATGTCACAGCCTCACTGATGGCTCATAGTATCTGCCCTGACATCAGAGCCTCACTGTGAAATCAAAGTCACACACTGACCTCACACCTGCCCACTGACACCATAGGTTCGCCTGTTACATAATAGCCTCATTGTGACATCAGTCATGCCACTGACATCACAGCCTCACTGTGACATCACATCCTCAAGAGTGACAGCACAGCTTCACCTGTGACATCAGCGATGCCACTGACATTAGTGAGAACATGGACATTACTGCCACACCAGTGACAACACAGCCTCTTATATCACAGCTGCCACAAGCCAGAGCCGCTGCTTCCAAACAAGGGCTCTCCCACGACTAAGGTCAGGCAAGGAATTGGCGATGGAGAACAGAAACACTCAACTCTCTAGGCTGAGTGAATCTGGACCCATTTAATGAAACTTTGTGACAGCTGTTATACAGAAAATTCTGGGGTAAAGACACGTGTTCTCCAGCAAAAATAACCTTCAGAAGGACATTTTTTCAAGAACTTAACCCATTGCTTGAGGGTAAAGACACTTAACAGAAACATTCTCCCAGTATTTCCAAATCTAGCTAATCTATAATGCTCCACCAAATAGCCATGGGGCTGAACTCACATAATTATCATTGTTTTAACAGAGACTGATTTTTTAAAATACACAGAGGAGTATTGATCTCCTTTTGATTTCAATAAGGAACATGTTTTTCCTTACAATTAACTATACATGCGCCCAACATCCCATAAATGCCAGCATAAACTTTTGCTGTTGTCCTGTCTGGGTTGTTCCTCGCAGTCAGGTGGGTTGACATCAGCACCAGGCATGGCAGCAGGTTCTAGTTTGGGAAGTTGCATGCAGTCCATACAGACAATACAGGCCTGCCTGGTCCATTCCTCCTACATATCCATCCTTTTTGACAACCAGTGGGAGCCAGAGTTCTTTGCTCTTAATTTGTTGACCCAGTCTTAGAGAGGGTCCAGCATAATGGACTGGTGCCTGTCTTAAGTTGACCTGCCTCACAGGATCTTACCCATCATTGACTACTGGCCCATGAAGGACTTCTCCTCTTGAAGGCATGTCAGGATATTTGGATATTAGATTTGACCAAGGCTTCCCGAATCTCTGCAATCCAAGCTTGAACAACATCTCTAGGGGGGCAATGGCTTGGATGTTCAAAGGCCATAAGCACCTGTAGCATAGTCTTGTTGATGGAGCATTGTTGAGAATCATGCTGAAGGATACACTTAAGCAATAAATTGTTAAAAGAACAATTCCTCATGTGATAGCATAAATTACAATCCAAGAGGGATCAAACAGCCTTTTAAAGTTCTAGTGAACAGATTGCATAGTCGGAGAGTCATAGAAAATTTCTGAGTTAGTTCATAGGTGGGAATTGTACCCACTTAGGTTTTAAGACTCTTGAAGTTGTTCTCTAATTTCTTTAAAAGCAGTGTATACATTCTGGCTAACAAGTCTACTTACTGTGTGTGACTAGACATAAAATCTCTAGTTGCTGTTTGATTTAAAATTAAAAGCAGGCTTTTTCTCTAGATCAGAGAGCAGGAAGCTAGTCCCCCCCCCAAAAAAAAAAACTAAGAAAAGGTACGAGGTACACCCAATTCCCAGCAGAATTCCTCCTGCCAGAGGCAAAACTTAAATTACCTAGGAAGTAATTCCTAGCACCTGCCCATGTATGTTACTGTGACATTCCTCAGAGAGCAGGATTTAGGCTAAAACTGGGCAGATACACCAAGCCCTGGCAATTCCCATATTTTACTTATTTCTCTAATTTATTTCAAATAATGAAATGTTCATTATCCAGAAATTGTTTTCTTTTTTTTTTTTTCACAGAAAAAAAAAAACCAATTTATTTCTTAAATGTACTTAAAGGTTTAGAGCTGATATATAACATTTATAATAACAGTTATGTCAATATAAAAAAATAATAACTGTGGTTATAATTAGCACATGCAACTTACTACATAGGCAGAAATACATACAACACCAGCCCTCCAAATAAAGTCAAAGAGGTGGGGTAGGGAAGCAAGCACAAAGTGAAAGAATTTTACTTACAAGTAAATGAGGCAGAGATAAGACATAAAAGAGAGACATACCTAATGCTAACCACTGCACTGCATTGTTGTGCTCACAAAGTGCACAATTGTGTTTAGAGTATATCATACACTAACTTTAAGACTTAAGTTTTCAAACACCTTTATAACAATCCCTTTGCTTCTGAAACACATTCTACTATCCATGTAACAGCATTTGCATCAGGTAGTTACCAAAGCTGGTGAAAGAGGAAAAACAGATCTTCAGTTCTACCTGCCTAGCACGTCTGTATCATGATCCATTGGCAGCTCAAGGTCAACTGGGTAATGAAAGTGAACCAACCAGATTGTGAGAACTCAGAGACTCTGCGAAGCACAAGGACAAATGATCAAGGGCTCGCTGAGCCGATTGCTACCTTTGTATCTGTAATGCTGCATCCACCAAAGCATCATGCCAAGACACATGCTCAAACACACGTGCCTATTAAGTGGTTAAAGAGTACATTTGGCTTTAGAAATTCTGGGCATAACATTTGCACTATTTGTGACCACTCTGTGAAGGAAATGTTGCCTCCAAGAGTGTGGGAGGCAGGATGAAGGTTTGCTGCTTTATACTTTCTTTGAAAAAATGTCCAGTTTTATGCTAATCCTAAATATCTAATCATTTTGTGGGTGCATGTTTTTTAAATTATAGGATGGTACATTTTTCAAAAAGTAACCTTACCTGGGCAACATAATTGAACAGTAATAGCTACACTAGAAACCTCTCCCTTTTTTTTTTTTTTTTTAACAATTGACCTTTGCATTTTATGTGGCTTACTTTGATTTTACTTTTTTCAGTAGACCCTTTACTGAAAGGCATGTTTTAGAAAGCTGCTCTTAAAATGAGCTGAGTAACATCAGATCAGAATGGAGGCAATCTCTCTGGCTTGTTCTTGTTAACAATACATAAGCACATCTCAGGGGAGTCCTATATTACGATAGTTCTACATGTACACCATAGTTTTAACTAATATATGGGTAGACACTAGGACATCTTTAAAACTTATATGCTGATTAGTATTTCTAAAAGTATTATAGACATTCTGCTCTAATTATGAGCTTTAATAAAATGTCCTATAATCACACTTTGACTTCATTAACCTTTAGTTTCACAGTAAGAACTAGGGTGAGATCTCTGTAAACCCTTTATCAAGGCTGAGGCTGGCTTGGGCAGAGAGAGACGCAGATAGAGAGCACTGCTCTCCCTGATTCTACTCAAATGCTAGACGTGTTCCGAGTGCTGACAGATTCATGCTTGAAAAAGGATGAAAAGTTTATGCTCAATGGGTTAAAGTCTGAAGTTTTATAGTGTTCTAATCTTTATTCAGTGTTATACCTTCATGAGAGCTGAAAGAAGGGCAGTGATACCTGACAGTATGCATGACAAACTGTTTATAGCGGCAGAGGTTAAATAACAGATTTGATTTTTTTCCCCCTCCCAAATCCTACAGGAGGTGACTGCATTAGCAGTGAACTCATTCTGTCCACAAAGAGGCTGTCTTCTGATGCATGTTACAGTAAACCACTTTTTACATACTAAGGATTCAAAGAGTAATAATAAGCCCACTAGTTTTATTAGACTAGTTTTACATAAACCAGATTGGCTTCCCTGTTTACCTAAAATATAACGTACATGCACCCGAACAGATTACTCTAAAACATGCTTAGGAAAGTTTGCATTAAGACAGGCTGTAAGACTGTTCTTTTGTAGAGATATGCACAGTGCCTCAGTGCTCAGATGTGTATTTCCAGAACAGCCCTTTGCATAGTGAGCACACAGTCATCTATTGTCTACAGTGCCTCGGCAGAGGCGCTCGCTCAACCTGTTCTCTGTGGTTGTAACATGCAAGTTCATTACAGATGTCCTGGAATCTCTCTTGGGCGGGAACATTCATTTTAGAACTGCCCCCGCCTAGTGAGCAAACTGCCCACTCCAGTGTCCTTCACAACACGCTGCTCGGTGGGGACGGCTGCAGCTCAGCCTGCTTCTCTCGAGGGGCGAACTTCTCAGAGCGCATGTTCAGGCCTGCCCAACAGCCGTGGCGTCTGACTTAAAGGTGGTGCCGCCCCACTTTCTTCAGGGTGCGTTCTGGTCTGTCCCTACATGACCTCTTGGTACTGATTTTTCCTCATGTCCTTCTGGGTTTGTCATTTTATGAATCTCATGTTGGTTTTGCCTGAAGTGGGAGGCTCTGCACACAGGAGAGTAATGTGTCTATTCTGTCTCACAAAGTCATAGGTAGGAAGAGAGCTCATCTACAGCAAGAATCCACATGGCACAAGAGTAGGAAGCCCAACCCGAACAATACTCCCAGTGGAAAACAGAATTGTATTTAATTATAAATAAATGTCAATTTTCTTAGCCTTTTACTATTTGATAACCCCTATAAACTATCTTAAGTGTGTCCCTGTTCTGAAATTTGAGTATAAGAGAAAAACGTATTTCCTCTGAACACACTGGTGGTAGTCAATCACTAATGGAGTGTGACTGTTTCTTATGTACTCAGCCCTTTTCTTTAGTCCCTGCATTTTGGTCATCACGTTTGGCAGTAAGGCGATGGCAGAAATGCATTACTGGTGTTAGTGCTGAACCCTGGGGCACTGGGATCATTTCTCTCCTAAAGAACAGAACTGGAAGGAAGAGGTTTGAAATATTGCAGTGCAGCAACAAGTTTGATGCTGCCTCAGAAGTGCAGATGCTAACTGGCATCATCTCTTGTCAGGTGTGGCAGCCCACACCTGGCGTCCCAGCTGTTCAGGTGGCTGGGACAAAGGATCACTTGAGCCTGTGCTGGGGCAGCCTGGGTAGCAGAGTGAGAACCCACCCTCAAAACAAACCCCCACAAAAACCAGAGCTGGGAATATGTAGCTCAGTGGTAGAGCCCTTGCCTAGCATTTGAAGACCCTGGTGCACTCCCCAGCATGACAAACAAGCAAGCAAACAAACAAAGCTGTACACATGATGTCGTCTCTAGGATGTCCGCTAGCTGCGGTATTACTGAGATCAACATGCACATTTTTGACGTTCTGTTTTTGGTTCTGGTGAATACTGTCCTCCACTAGTTTGCTTCAAAGCCCTCCTACAAAATAGATGATTTAAACTTTGACATTTTAAAAATAAAAACAAGGTATAGCCAATTAAAATACATTTTAAGCTGAAGATATACTTTATAAAGTGCTTTTTAAAACCAAATTCTCTGAAATTTTAAAGGTTAACATTGCATGTATATTGAAAAATGTCAACAACTCTTAAGCCCTTAAAATTGGCAATTTTTAAAAATGCTTGAGACAATTTATGGTGTACATTCCTAACTCTTTTCAGGGCCCTCTGCAAAGTTTGAAATTTTGGTCAGGATTTCGATCATGTAATATGAAGAAAATGAATATTTTTAACTCTGTCAAGCTAAAGCTCAGTAACGTGGACAGCACCGCTGGTGACAGACGGTGGGTAGCTAGATTCTCTCCAGGTGGTACCGCAAAGGAAGTGCCCTCGCGGCTTCTGTGCCAGCTCTCAGAGCTGGGCAGGTTTGCGCTTACCGCTTTAAATCATGTTGACAGCTAAAGTAGGGGGTCTGGACCTTTGCTCCACGCACCCTTAGGTCACTTTTTGGGTGCCTATTTCCATCAAAATCAGTGTAGCTGCACCAATGTCACTGCTCGTTTACCCCATTTTCTAATGCAACAAAATAAGGTTCTCTTTGTCAATTTCAGACAGTTTTCTGTTTTTCAGTGCAAACATCCTAAAACAGCACAAACTCATTCAGCTATTCAGAGGATAGTCAGTTCATGTAGTGCTTGAAGTAGAACTCCAGATATTCGGGAATGAAAATGGCCCAGCTGCGATGCTTGTCCTTAAGAGCAAGTGATTATCTTCAGGGGTGAAGACCATTTTTCATCTGCAAACAGACAAGTATCTTAGTTCCTTTTCTCAGCCCTGCTGAAGTTGTAACTGGGGTAGTCTTTCACTGAGGCATGTAGCCACCTTGTCTTACAGTCTGTGGCAAGTAGCTTTTTGGAATTCCTTCATCAGTTGCTGCCTCTACTCCGACGGCTTCGAATCTCTCCACCTGTCCCTCGGTCCCTGGGCCAAACGCATCAGTGGCAGAACCTTCCTGAAACGTTTTCATCTGCCCGGATCCACAGCACTGGGCAATATGATCTGAAAGCTGCTGCCGTTTCAGTCTATCAAAATCTTCCTCGCTGGCTGCTGAGACTTGGTTTGACCTTTCGCAGTGTGAACTGTCTGGGCCGGTTTCAGGCTGACTGCAGTTTTGTCTGAAATACTGCTGCCTGGGCAGGACGCCGTCGCCGCCGTCTACGGTGTCCACCAGCTGGAGATCTTCCGGGCGCTCCTCGGAATCTAGCAGTGGCTGAGTGGACTCAGACCTTGAGAAGATTTGTACCGAGGGAACCTGGTGTCTGTAGCCGCTGTGCACCACGGTGGAATACTGGACGGTGCTCGCGGTGTTCTGCGCAGACTCGGTTTCATCGCCGCTGGAGATGCTGGGCCTGGAGGATGACATGCAGGAAGACCCCCCCGATGCCACTGCTGTGTCCTTCGGTGCTAAGCTTGTCTTTCTTGAATAGGTCCAGTGATTTCAGATCATCTGGAAAAGGTTTCTTGTCATTTGCTTCTATTTCCACAACACTCACATCAGTGAAATTGCCATCTGAATACAACTGATCTTTGGAATTGAAGTTGTGCCTTGGCGGTGTGTGCGGTGACCACTGGGCAATATGACTCTTTGAAGGATCTGGAACATTAGGCCAGATGTGCTTTTTAATTAGATCTCGTTTATTAAAGCAGAACAAGACTCCCAGAAGAGTTGTCAGCAGGAATGCTAGACAAACAGGAACAACTATGGCTTCTATTTCTCCTTGAGCAAATTTTGGTGTGGTAAAAGTGAATTCTGGACCATCTTTTCCACCTTCATCTGTATATGCTGCCATCCGTACCATGTACAATATGTCACTAGTCAAAGAGGACAGTGTATATTCTGTGTGTGAAGAATCTACATTCACAGCAGTTTCATTTCCAACGATGGTTCTATAAAATATAGTGTAATTTCTAATAAACCCATTCTGAACATCAACAGGAAGTTGGTCCCATTCTAAGACAGCTTCATTTTTCCCGACTTTTTTTGTCCGCACAATGGGTCCTTTGGAAGGTGCAGCTTGCTTGAGGTATGCCTTGACAGACTCGGGGATCCCGGCCCGAGGTGTACACTGGGGTCACTATGATCAGGTAACACTTGCTCTCCTCTAGGTTTCCTCGTAAATAGGTTTGATGTATGATGCCTTTCTCTTGCTGCCAGTCTGGAATGCAGGGTGATGTATCTGATAACACACACCACTCAACTATGTATTTCTTCACAGTTTTACTTGGCGCAGTCCATTCTACCCAGAGCAGGTTATCTTTTGGGAATGACTTAAGATTCACTACGGGGTGAGAAGCTTTGAAGTGGTAGCCAGGGATAGCTAAAATAGATGCATCCGAACTGCCAACGAGATTTCTTGCTGTTAGAGTTGCTACATAGCGATCCTTGGTGAGATTTACTGTCAATTCCGTGCCATTAACCGTGTAATTTTGTGGATATAATTTCCATTTTCTAACAGTCACTTCATAATCCAAGATCTTTCCATTGGCTTCAAAAGGTGGCAATGTCTTCCATATGAGCCGGACAGATCGATAGTCCTCTGTCTGGGATGGGAGTATCTTAAACCAGAAACTCGGTGCTTTGGATGGTCGATCTTCATAGGTGATCCCGCTTGATTCTTCACTCCACTCACTCCAGAAGCCCCTGCCGTCTTCCTTTATACACCGCATCCTAAATACATATTCTGTGAAAGGTTTAAGGTCCTGGATAGTGAATGAAGTTCGGGTAGTCACTGTATCTTCAAGAGGGACCTGGCTCCAGGTTGAGGCATCTTTGGTCTTGTATTGAATGTTGTACTTTAGTCCCATAACAGTAATGATACTTGGATTGATCCACGTTAATTTTAGTATACTGGACAGTTCCTCTGAGTTGGTCACTGATAAATTATATGGTGGGCTGGGCTTCACTCTATCCACAGGATCAAAATTGATGTGATCTGATGCAACTTTCCCAAGGGCGTTTTCTGCTTCTACCCAGTTTTCAATATTGACAAAGTAAATAGGAAGATAGTCAACAAGGCATGAGGTGGTAGGGGTGCCACGCTTTGTTTTACAATCAGGAAACCGCTCTGTTGCCCATTCGGACTTTAAAGTGAAGTTAGTTTCCAAGTATGTCTCCCTCCCAGGATCCCAGTAACACTCCATCTTTTTTCCCTCATTCACAACACAATACAATTTTTTAGGTTTTTCTGGAGGAAAGCCTGAAAGTATGTTGATTCCATATACATTCTGCTCAATCTGCCCAAATGTAAGAATGTTGCAGGTGAGCTGCACATTCAGGAAAGCCGTATTTGTGAAGGTGACACTGGATGTAGACACGTTGACAATGGTATACTGTTCCTGAGGAACGGTAACATGGTTTGTCTTCCAGATGATGTAAGTGGCATTTACATGGTAATACTCCATACACTTCTGCTTTAGCACACAAGTTGCAGTGAAGTTAGAACCATGCTGAATAACTGGAGATTCAGGATATATATAACCACATGCCTCCAGAAGCTGACCTATAGATTCAGTGGTGAAGAAAATAAGCAAAACTTGCACTAGCAAATTGTTTTCTTGAAACTATTCTGCCATGCTGGGAACTTGTCTGATGTTATAGCCTTACTGTTTCATCACAGCCTAAGTATGACATTACAGGCTCACCTCTGAAATCATTGCCCAAATGTAACATCACAGCATCAACTCCAACATTATAGCCTCACTGTTTCATCACAGCCTCACTATGACATCACAAGCTCACCTCTGAAATCATAGCCTCAATGAGACATCACATACTCAGCTCTGACATCATCCTAGTGTGACCTAGTAGTGGCCTATCCTCACTACGAGACCAAAGTCTCAATACTGACATCACTTCCACACCAATGAAAACACAGCCTTTGATATCACAGCCTCACCAGTGTCACTGTCATGTAATAGGTCCCCCATGATATCAAAGCCTCACCAGGGACAATATAATTACAGCATTATTGTGACATCTCACATTCATGAGTGACATAACAACATCACTGTGTCATCAGAGCCTCACTGTGACATCATAGCCACACTGTGTCCTCTCAGCATCACTGTGACATTTCAATTTGACAGTGATATCATAGCCTCAACTGTGAATCACAAACTCTCTGTGACATCAGCCTTACAACTGAGATAATAGCCTCATGGTGACATCTCATACATACAGCTGACACAGTCTCACTGTGCCTTCACAGCCTCCATATGACATCACAGCCTCACCACTGATAGGGCAGGCTCACCATGATATCACAGCTTCACCAGAGACACCACAGCCTCATGCTGACATTACAACCTCACTCTGGCATCACAGCATCACTGAGGTATGCATACTTAAAAACACATTAATGTGTTTTTACATTAATTATGCATCAAGAAATGTCTTTTAAAGGAGGTGATAACAGATAACAGACCTCATCTTTAAAAGAAATTAAGAGTTGAGTCTGATTTGGCAATATACATTTATATATAATATATATTTGAAATCTAAGACATTATAGCTCTCAATTTACTTATTTAATTTGGCATTAAGTAACCATAAATTTTGTATCTTTGAAGTATATGAAACTTATAAACATGAAAGAAAACATTTGATTTAAGGTAACAGCTTTAAATTATATTTTGAAATGAAAATGTTAATAACTTGTAGTACCTGAATATCTTTTGAAGTTAAATTAATTATAACACAAGTCAGTAAAAGTTCTTTAAATTTTGTGGTAACTGAGACATTAAATATGGAATAAACAAGGAGCACATGGTCACAAGAGAATATCTGTATGTCTCTTTAGATAAGCAATTTTTTCTGGCAATAGAAACATTTAGATATTATTATATCTTACCATAAGGAGAATGAAGAAACTTCACTGAATTCTTTAGAAGTCATTTGTATTACCTGGTTGGTAGATTTGATGGGATAAAATTTTATAAGAGAAGTCAAGAGGAATGAGGAAGTTTAATTGATCAGGATTATAGTGGCTTTGTTATTTTGAGACTATAGGGAAACAGCTTTAAGAACACAATGGCATTTTCATTTGTAGTCCTGTTAAAGATCAAAACCAAGTGAGATAACATTTTATGAAAGAAAATTTACAATCTATCCGAAAAATAGTTGTGATTGATTCAAAATGTAAATAGTTAAGGTCTTAGATGTTATTAAAATTTTTGTTCTTATTTTAAGTATGCATACATGTATTTAAAAATGGAATGCCAAAATTTTAGTATTAGCGTGCAATATGAATAAAAAAGATTGAAGTGTTCATAGATTTTTTACGTTGAAATACAAGACACACACACATATAAACACAGAACACATAAATATACAAACACATTAATGACATACCACTGACAACAGCCTTAAAATTACCTTTAAAAACATCATCAAAAGCAGATCAACATTTATGAAAGCCTTATCATTGAAAACAAAATCTCATGTTAGTTAAGTCCAGCAGTTTAGTTTAATTATGAAAATAATTAAAAGCAGATTAAACTTAAAATTTAGTACCAAAAACAAATTATTATTTAAGAAACTTTATATTTAATAGATGAATATATTTGTCTATTTTTTTCTTTTTCTGAAAATTTATTAGCATTTCCCAAAGTGTCATTTTATTTTTAAAAGCCAAATGTTTATATTATTGTTTCTCAAGTTGAGATCCTCTTGCCACAGCCTATAAAAGCTGAAGTTTTGCAAGTTTTTTCTGGGTCTCAAAAACATTTGAATTAATTTTAAGATAGGTTTTTATACTTTTTGCTGTTTTTTCTTATAATTTAAAAAGAACATGTTTTTGTCCACTTATTTTTATTTTTTATTAATTTAATATTTTAAATCCATATGAAACCAAATTCTGGGATTTACAATCCCTTCAATAAAAGAATGATGTAAATTTAAAACTTAATCTAGAAAGCCAGCCAATTTTTTTTTTACTGCTTCTAATCTTTTTGGTTTTAACATTATGTTTTTTGTGTGATGGTTCTGTATGC
The DNA here is from genome assembly GCA_023101885.1 of Typhlomys cinereus. NCBI lineage: Eukaryota > Metazoa > Chordata > Mammalia > Rodentia > Platacanthomyidae > Typhlomys > Typhlomys cinereus. The sequence goes on from JALPQD010000146.1 coordinate 169,582, forward strand.
CTTAATTTTAATTAATCTTGTACCAATTGTTCTATAGCCTGGATTGTTTTCCATTGATAGAGGCCACTGTTCAACCCATACAGGCTCTTTTGATTTCCATTGTATCTTATCAGCATAGTAAGTAAAAATTTAATAATAATAATAATAAAGTAAAAAATTAAAATTTTTCGTTCTGATTCTACAGGATCAGGAACTACTAATGTCATTTCCATTAAGGATAAAACACCTCTTCCCCATAATGGAAAAGGAAGAAACGGAATGATGTAAGGCTGAAAACATTTTGATTTCCTATCACCTGTCCATTTTAATATTTGTACTCCCTGCATATAGGCGGGTGAGGCATCCATACATACTTTGATGTAATCTCTCAAAGACTTGTTTTCTGACTGATCCTAATAAAGCTTGACACATTGTATTTGTATTCTCAAAAGCCAATTGCTTTATATTTCTGTAGCTTCTAGATTTTGCTCCCATGTGGGATCTTCACTTTCCATTCTTCTAGCCTGTTGTACTGCTCCAAGAAAGCCTTCCTCTGTGGGAGGCTTCCTAGGACTTTCAAGGGGAAATGCATCAAAACTTTTAGAAACACCCCATCATCCTCACTGTGGTGTGCTGCTTCTTCCTCTAAATCGGTCTCCTCAGAGGGAGACAGGACATCACTGTCTGCTTCTTTCCCTAAAACGGTTTCCTCAGAGGGAGACAGGATATGATCGTCTGCTTCCTTCTCTAAATCAGTCTTCTCAGAGGGAGACAGGACGTCATCATTTGCTTTCTCCTCTAAACTTACTGTTATGACACATTGAGGCTTAATTAAGCCTTCATAATTTTCATCTTTATTTTCCTTTGGAGTCAGAGGAGTCTTCTCCTCTAACTTAGTTTCCTGTGCTATGCTTACTGTTTCTTGACTAGGACTTAAAGAATCTATCATTAAACTCCATAAAGAAAATGTAACAATTGGGACCTTTTCTGGTACATGAACATGACAATAGATTTTTTTACCTCTTTTCTTATCTTTTTCCAAGTTTTTAGATCCAAGATTCCTTCCTCTGGAAACCAAGGACAGCATTTAGGTACAAAATGAAAAAATTTTCTTAACTGCTTGGAAGAGACATGAACACCTCATGCATTTATCATTTGCTTAGTTATGCCATAAAGAGTCTTCTTTCTTTAGACTCAGTATGTCCCATGTTTCTTATCCATATTCTTAACTTGGCTCCACTCACATCTGAGGGGTTGTTTGTACCTGACAGAATCTTATCCTTACCCTTCTTCTTAACTTGGCTCCACTTGGCCCTAAGGGTCTTCTGCACCCTGACAGGATCCTATCCTTGCCTGAAAGACTTACAGAGAAAAAAAGAGAAAAGGAAAGACTTACTTAGTCTAGTGTCCAAGGTTCGGGTGCAGATGATGTTGCAGTCCAAGCTGCAACCTCAAATCCAGGGCCCCCCTGGACAAGGTGGGCAAGGCTTCAGCAAATGGAGGACAGACATACAGCTCTCTGGGCTGAGAGAATCTGAACTCTTTATTGAAAATTTTATTAGAGTTTATATACTTTAGAAAATCCAGAGTAAAGGCCAGGAGATGTGTCACCATGCCCATAGGGAAAACACACTGACATCACAGACTCACCTCTCAAATCAGAGCATCGCAGTCTCAGTTTCATACAATAAACTCAATGTAACAGTAGAGCCTCACCAGTGACAGTACAGCCTCACGAATTAACTAGTATCCCTATGAAAGCATAGTCACTACTGACATCACAACCTCACTTAGACATTACAACCTCAATGTGACATCACAACCACACTTGCCAATACAGCCTCACTGTGACATCACAGCCTCACCACTGATAGGACACACTTACAGTGATATTACTGCCTCACTATGACATCACAGGCTCACCTCTGAAATCATAGCCTTCACTATAACACCACAGCCTCACCACTGACCTCAAAGGCTCACTGAAAAATGACAGTCTCCCTGTGACACCACATTGTCGCTATGACATCATAACCTCACTGTGACATCACTTCTTCACTATTATCACAACCTCACAGTGACATCACAGCCATACCCTGAAATCAAAGCTCACTCTCACATAAATATTTACCTCTGACTTCATAGCCCCACTGTGATGTCACAACCTCAGTTTCACTCAATAAACTCACTGTGAGGTTGGAGTATCTCCAATGACAATACAGCCTAACTAATGACATAGTCTCCCTGTGAAAACACAGTCACTACTGACATCACAATCTGTGACATCACAGCCCCACTGTGCCAGCACAGCCTCACTGTATCATCACAACCTCACCACTGATATGACAGTCTCACTGTGATATTACAGCCTCACCAGGGACACCAGAGCCTCATGGTGACATCATAACCTCACTGTGGCATCACAGCCTTACCAGTTATATCACATTGCCAATGCGACATCTCATTCTCATCTCTCACATGAGTCTCACTTCTGAAATCACAGGCTAACTAATGACCTCACAGCTGCAGTGTGACATTACACCTTCACTGTGACATCACAGCCTTACTGTGACATAACAGCCTCATGGTAACATTACAGCCACAATAACAACACAGCCTCACTGTGACATCACAGCCTCACTGTGACATAGCAGGCTAACCTCTGAAATCATAGTCTCCTCACTGACATCTCAGGCTCTCAATCACATGGTAACCTCAACAATGACACTACAGCATTGCTGTGGCATCACAGCCTCACCAGTAACATCTCAGTCTCACTGCAAAGAAAAGCATGATCTCAGTGACCTCACAACCTGCCCATTGACACCACACACTTGCGTGTTACATCATAGCCTTATCGTGACTTCAGTCTCCCACTGATATAACAGCCTCACTGTGACATCACAACTTCCAGAGTGATATCACCTCATGGTGACATGACAGCCCTCAGTGATATAAAACCGTCACAGTGACATCATAACCCCACTGTGACATCAACTTTGCCACTGAAATCACAGTCTCAATATGACCTCATAGCTTCCACTGTAACATCACCAACTCCCATGATGTCACCAGCTCATAGTGAAACCACAGTCACACGGTGACATCAAACCCTCATAGTGGTATCACATCCTCACCAGTGACATGCCAGCCTCACTGTGACATCACAGCCATACTGTGCCATCAAGGCATCACTGTGATATAAAGCTTCATCTCTGACATCATAGCCTCACTGTGACATCGCAGCCTGTTTGACAAAATAAACTCACTGTGGTATTAGAGCCTCACCAGTGACAATAAAACCTCACCAAAGACAGAGACACCCTGTGAAAGCACAGTCACTACTGACATCACAACCTCACTGTGACATCACAACATCATTTTGGCATTACAGTCACATTGTGCCAGTACAGCCTCCCTAGTGACAGCGCAGCCTCACTTGTGACATCAGCGATGCCATTAATATTAGTCAGAACACTGACATCGCTACCACACCAGTTATGATAGCACAGCCTTTGACATCACAACCTCACCAATGTCATTGTCATGTAATAGGTCCACCACTGACATCATATTCTCACCAGTATCATTAAGTGTGACATTACAGCCTCACCAGTGACAACACAGCCTCACCTGTGACATAAACATCTCCATGGACATTAGTCAGAACACTGACATCACTTCCACAACAGTGACAACAAAGCCCTATTCATCACAAACTCACCATTATCACTGTCACATAATAGGATCACCACTGACATCATAGCCTCACCAGTGACATCATAGTCTCACTAGGACATCTTTCTCACCACTGATATTCCAGCCTTATTGTGACATCACACTTTCACCGGTGACATTCCAGCCTTATTGTGACATCAGCCTCACCACTAACATCACAGTCTCACTGAGCTATCAAAACCTTTCCAATGACATCACAACATCACTATCTCGTCAGAGCCTCACTGTGACATCATAGCCAAACTGTGTCCTCACAGCCTCACTGTGACACTACAACCCGATATTGTCATCACAGCCTCACTGTAACATCACAAACTCTCTGTGACATCAGTCTTGCAACTGATATATTAGCCTCATGGAGACATCACATACACACTTCTGACATAGCCTCACTGAGACATCACAGGCTCATTGTGGCTTCTCAGCATCACCACTGAAATCATAGCCTCACTGTGACATCAGCCTTGTCACTGACATCAAAGTCTCACTGTGACCTCACAGCCTCCTCCATGACATCAAAAAAATCCCTGTGACATCAGGGGCTCATGGTGACACCACAGCCACATGGTGACTTACGATGGCATCACAGCTTCACTATGACATTACAGGCTCATCTCTGAAATAATTGACTAATTGTGATATCAGAGCATTGACTCTGATGTTATAGCCTCACTGTTTCATCACTGCCTAACTATGAGATCACAGGCTCACCTCTGAAATGATAGCCTCAATGCAACGTCACACCCTCATCACTGACATTCTACCTAGCCTTACTATGACACCACAACTTCAACACAGTTAGCACAGTGTCACAGTGACGTGACAGTCTCAGCAGTGACATCATAGCCTTTGACATCATAAACACCACATCCTCACATGATACATCAGAGCCTCATTTTTACATGAATATTCCCACAGATATCACAGCCTCACAGTGACCTCACAGCCTCACAATGACATCACAACCTCTCTTTGATGTCACAGCCTGATAGTGATATCACAGCTTCACAGTGATATCACATCCTCACTGTGGCATTATAGCCTCATTCATGACATCAGAGCCTCACTGTGACATAACAGACTAATCTTTGAAATCATAGCATCAGTGACAACACGAACATCCTGCCCAGCCTCATCACTAACATTTCAGGCTCACTGTCACATGACAGCCTCAAGAGTGACACAATAGCCTCTCTGTGGCATCACAGCCTCACAAGTAACATCCCAGCCTCACTGTGATATCTCAGCATAACCACTAAAATCTCAGCCTCATTGTGACCTCACAGTCTAATCTGTTACAGCAGAGTCACCTGTTACATCATAAACTCATGGTGAAATCAGCCTTGCCGCTGGCATCACATCTTCCACAGTGACCATACAGCCTCACAGTGACAACACAACCTCTCTGTGATGTCACAGACTAAAAGTGACCTCCCAGCCTGCCAACTGAAACCACAGGATCACCTGTAATATCATGGCCTCATTGTGCCATCAGTCTTGCCACAGACCTCACAGCATCACTGTGATATCACTTCCAGATTGATATCACCTTAGGGTGACATGACACCCCACAGTGACACACAACACTCACAGTGATATTATACTCTCACTGTGATATCATAGAGTCACTATGACATGTTTCCCACCACTGACATTCCAGCTTTATTGTGACATCACACATTCGCCAGTGACATCACAGCCTCATTGAGAAATCAACCTCACCAATAACATCGCAGCCTCTCTGTGCCATCTAAATCTCTCCAGTGACATCACAACATCATTGTGTCATCAGAGCCTCACTGTGACATCATAGCCACACTTTGTCCTCATAGCCTTCCTGTGACATTACAACCTGACAGTGAAATTGCAGCCTCCCTGTTACATAACAAACTCACTGTGAAATCAGCCTTGCCACTGACATTACAGTCTCACTATGACCTCACAGCCTCCACCATGACATCACCAACTCCCTGTGACATCACAGGCTCACAGCAACACCACAGCCACATGGTGATATCAATTCCTCATGGTGGTATCATAGCCTCATCAGTGACATGCCAGACTCACTGTGACATCATATGCTCATCACTCACAGCAGCCTCATTCTGATATCACAGCCTAACCACTGAAATCACAGCCTCATTGTGATATCATGGCATCATTGGTGAAAACACAACCTCACTGTGACATCACAGCCACACCTCTGAGGTTATAGCATTAACGTGACATCACAGACTCACTAAGACATCACAGACTCACCTCTGAAATCATTGCCCAGCTGTGACATCACAGCATTGACTCTGATGTGAGTGCCTTACTGTTTCATCACAGCCTCATTATGACACCACGGACTACCACTGCCCTCACACATTCACTGAAACATAACAGCATCCCTGTGACACCACTGTGGCGCTATTGACATCAGAACCTCACTGTGACATCACAACTTGTCCAGTGATATCACAACTTCACAGTAACATCACAGCCTCATTGTGACATCAAAGGCATACAGTGCCATCAAAGCATCACTGCCTCATGAAGCTTCACCTCTAACTTCATAGTCTCACCGTAACATCACGGCCTCAGTTTGACACAAGAAACTAACTGTAATATTAGAGCTTCACCAGTGACAATACAGCTTCACCAATGACATAGTCTCTTTGTGAAAGCACAGTCACTACGGACATCACAACCTCACTGTGACATCACAGCCACACTGTGCCAGCACAGTGTCACTGTGACATCATAGTCTCACCACTGTCATGACAGGCTCACAGTGAAATCACGGCTTCCGTCTGACTCCACAGACTCAACACTAATAACCTGAAATCACTGTGAAATCCAAGCATCACCCCTGACATCATAGCCTCACTGATATAGAAACACCCCTGACATCAAAGTCTCACTGTGACATCACAGCCTCACAAGGACCTCAAAACCTGCCGACAGACCATAGGCTCACCTGTTATCATAGCCTCATTGTCACATCAGTCTTGTCACTAACATCACAGCCTTAATGTGACATCACAGCATCACCAGTGATAAGACAAGCTCACCATTTCACAGCCACACCAGGAACACCACACACTCATGGTGATATCAAACCTCATTGTGGCATCACAGCCTCACCAGTTATATCACATCTTCAAAGTGACACCTAGCCTCACCTCACATCAGTCTCACTTCTGAAATCATAGTCTAACCACTGATCTCACAGCTGCACTGTGACATCACAGCCTCACCATAACAGCACAGCCTCACCTGTGACATCAGTGATGTCACTGTCATTAGTAAGAACACTGACATCACTACCACACCAGTGACAACACAGCCTCACTATGACATCTCAGCCACACCTCTGAGGTTATACCATCACTGTGACATGCCAGACTTTCCAAAGATAGCATAGGCTCCCAGTGACATAACAGCCTCAGCAGTAACATCAAGCCTTTGCCATCATAAACAATGAAACCACAGCCTCACATGTTACATCATTGATTCACTTTGACATCGATCCTCCAACAAACATCTCAGCTTCACAGTGCCCTCACAACCTTACTGTGACCTCACACTCTAATCTGTTACATCATAGATTCACCTGTTACATCATAGCCTTATGGTGAAATCAGCCTTGCCACTGACATCACATCTTCCACAGTAACCTCACAGCCTCACTGTGACCTCACAACCTCTCTGTGATGAAACAGACTCGTAGTGACATCACAGCTTTAGAGTGATATCACAGCCTCACTTTGGCATTATACCCTAATTTCTGCCATCACAGCCTCACTGTGACATCACAGCCTCACTGTGACAAAGCAGGCTAACCTCTGAAATCATGGCATGAGTGACACTACGGACATACTGCCTAGGCTTGCTATGACACCACAGCCTCATCACTGATATCTCAGGATCACGGTCACATGAAAGCCCCAACAGTGACCCCACAGCCTTGCTGTGGCCTCACAGACTCACCAGTATCCTCTCATCCTCACTATGGCATTAGAGCCTCATTTCTGACATCGCAGCCTCACTGTGACATCACAGCCTCACCTCTCACATGCCAGCCTCACTGTGACATCTCAGCTTCATCACTGACATCAGCCTCACTACTGATATCAGATCCTAACTATTGATCTCAGCCAAATTGTGATGTCATAGTCTATCACCACTTACATCACAGTCTCATTGTGATATCCTAATGTCACAGTAACATCATAGCCTCACAGTGACATCACATCCTCTCTTCTGACATCACAGCCCCAGTGTGACTACATAGCCTCACCACTGACATCTTAACCTCACTGTGAAATCCAATCATCACCCCTGACATCACAGTCTCAGATATCTCACAGAACCAGCACTGACATCAAAGCCTCACTGCAACATCACAGCCTCACAATGACCTCATAGATTCATTGTGACAACACAGTCTGACCTGTTACATCATAGACTCCCCTGTTGCATCATAACCTCGCCTGTAAAATCAGCATCACCACTGACATTAGTTAGAACACTGACATCACTGCCACAGCAGTGACAACACAGCCTTTGACATCACAGCCACACCAATGTCACTGTCACATAATAGGTTCACCACAGACATCATAGCCTGACCAGTGACATCATAGACTAACGATAACATCTTTTTCATCATTGACATTCCAGCCTTATTGTGACATCAGCCTCACCAATAACATCACAGCCTCACTGTGCCATCAAAACCTCTCCAGTGACATCACAACATCACTGTGTCATCAGAACCTCACTGTGACTTCATAGCCAAAATATGTCCTCACAGCCTCACTGTCAAATTACAACTTGGCAGAGCTATCACACCCTCACTGTGACATAACAAACTCTCTGTGACATCAGCTTTGCTACTGATAAAATAGCTTCATGGTGACGTCACAAACACATCTCTGACATAGCCTCATTGTGACATTGCAGCCTCAATGGGACATCATGGCATCACCACTGACATCACAGTCTCAATGCGACCACACAGCCTCCACCGTGACTTCACCAACTCCCTGTGACATCACTAGCTCATGGTGCCTCAACAGCCACAGGGTGACATCAAAATCTCACAGTGGCATCACAGCCTCACCTGTGACATGCTAGCTTCACTCTAACATCATATCCTCATCACTCACATCAATCTCATTCTGATATCACAGCCTAACCACTGAAATCAGATCCTCACTGTGATGTAATAGTCTCACTCCATAGACTCTCAGCCACACTATGATATCATGGCGTCACTGGTGACATCACAGCCTCACCTCTGAAGTTACAGCCTCACTATGACATCACAGGTTAACTTCTGAAATCATTGCCCAAATGTGACATCACAGCATTGACTCGGATTTTATAGCCTAACTGTTTCATCATAGCCTCACTATGACATCACAGGCTCACCTTTGAAATCATAGCCTCAACAAAGTATCACAACCTGATCACTAACATCCTACCTAGCCTCACTATGGCACCACAGCCTCACCACTTACCTAACAAGCTAACTGAAACATGACAGCCTCCATGTGACACCACAGTGATGATATTGACATCACAACCTCACTGTGACATCACAACTTCCCCAGTGACATCACAACTTCATTGTGACATTACAGCCATACCATGCCATTAAAGCATCAGTTTGACATAAAACTTCACCTCTCACATCATAGATGCACTGTGACATCACAGTCTCAGTGTGACACAATAAACTCAGTTTGACTTTAGAATCTTGCCAGTGAAAATAAAGCCTCACCAATGACATGGTCTCCCTGTGAAAGCACAGTCACTACTGACATCATAACCTCACTATGACATCACAACCTAACTGTGACATCACAGCATTGTTGTACCATACAAACCTCTCCCATTACACCACAACATTACTGTGTCCACAGAACCTCACTGTGACATTATGACCACACTATGTCTTTACAGCCTCACTGTGATATTACAACCTGACGGTGACATTACAGCCTCACTGTGATATCACAAACTCACTGTGACATGAGCCTTGCAACTGACATAATAGGCTCATGTTGACATCACATACAAACCTCTGACATAGCCTCACAGTGACATCATAGCCTCACTGTGATATCACAGCCTCACCAGTGAGAGCACAGCCTCACCTGTGACATCAGTGTTGCCTCTGACATTAGTCAGAACACTGACATCACTGCCGCACCAGTGACAACACAGCCTTTGACATCACAGCCTTACCAGTGTCACTCTCACGTAATAGTTTCACCACTGATGTTATAGCCTCACCAGTGATATCATAGACACACTATGACATCTTTCTCACCACACACAATCCAGGCTTATTGTGACATCACACCTTCACCAGTGACATCACAGCCTCATTATGACATCAGCCTCACCACTAACATCACAGCCTCACTGTGCCATCAAAACCTCTCCAGTGACATCAAAATATCACTGTGTAATCACAGCCTCACTGTGACATTATAAGCTTGCAGTGCCATCACAGCCTCACTGTGACATCACAAACTCACTGTGACTTCAGCCTATACCTGTCATAATAGCCTCATGGTGACATCATATACACAACTTTGACATAGCCTCAATGTGACATTACAGCCTTAATGTGACATTACATGACACAACTAACATCATAGCCTCAAGGTGCCATCAGCCTTGCCACTGATATCAGAGTCTCACTGTGACCTCACAGCCTCCACGATCACATCACCAACTCCCTATCACATCATGGGCTCATGGTGACACCACATTCACACAGTTAAAGTCTCACAGTGGCATCAGAGCCTCACCAATGACATGCCAGCTTCACTGTGACATCATGCCCTCATCACTCACATCAGCACCATTCTGATATCGCAGCAAACCCTTTGAAATCACATTCTCACTTTGATGTCATAATTTCGCTCCACTGACATTTCAGCCTCACTGTGACATCACAGCGTCAACTCTAATGTTATAGCCTCAATGTGACATCACAGCCTCACTATGACATCACAGGCTCACCTCTGAAATCATTGCACAACTGTGACATCACAGCATCAACTCTGATGTTATTGCCTTACTGATTCATCATGGACTCACTCTGACATCACAGACTCGCCGCTCAAATCAGAGCATCATAGCCTCAGTTTCACACAATAAACTCAATGTGACATTAGAGCCTCACCAGTGACAGTACAGCCTCACGAATTAACTAGTCTCCCTATGAAAGCACAATCACTACTGACATCACAACCTCACCTAGACATCACAAACTCACTCTGACATCACAGCCTCACTACTGATAGGACAGGCTCACCATGATATTACAGCCTCACCATTGACATAGTCTTCCTGTGAAAGCACAATCACTATTGACATCACAACTTCACTGTGACATCACAGACACATTGTGCAAACATAGCCTTACTGTGAAAGCACAGCATCACCACAGATCGCACATGCTTACAGTGATATCGTAGCCTCACTGTAGCATTATTGCCTCATATCTGACACCACAACTTCACTGTGACATCACAGCCTCACTTCTGACATCACAGCCTGTCCTCTGACATCACAGCCTCACTGTGACATAACAGGTTAACCTCTGAAATCATAGCATCAGTGACACCACAGACATCTTGACAAGCCTTGCTATAACATCACAGCCTCATTACTGACATCTCAGGCTCATAGTCACATAACAGCTTCAACAGTGATATCATAGACCCCTGTGTCATCACAGCCTCACCGGTAACATCCATGCCTCACTGTGACATCACAGCTTCCAGAGTGATATCACCTCAGGGTGACATGACAGCCCACATAAAACCCTCACAGTGACATCATAGCCTCACTGTGACATTATGGCCTCATCAGTGATTGCACAGCCTCACCCATGACATCAGCGTTGCCTCTGACATTAGTCAGAACACTGACATCACTGCCACACCAGTATCAACACAGCCTTTGACATCACAGCCTCACCAGTGTCATTGTCATGTAATAGGTTAACCACTAACATCATAGCCTCACCAGTGACTGCCACACCATAATCCAACCATTCTGATGGATAAGATCTCAGCATGGCAGAATATTGTTCAAGGGAAACAATTTCTGGGAAAAGGACATGGCATTAAAATATGGGAATTGTCAGGCCTTGGTATATCTCTGCCCATTTGGGGACCTAAAGCCTTCTCCTGGGGAATATCACAGTAACACCCATGGGCAAGTGCTAGGATTTCCTCCCTAGATAATTTAAGTTTTGTCTCTGGCAGGAGGAATTCTTCTGGGAATTGGGTATGCCTTTTACCTGTCCTTAGGTTTAGAGAAAAAGCTTGCTTTTAACTTTAAATCAAATTGTAAATAGAGATTTGACTCACAATAAGTAGACTTGCTAGCCAGAATGTGTGCACTGATCTTAAAGAAATTAGAGAACAACTTCTAGAGTCTTAAAACATAGATGGGTAAAATTCCCACCTATGAACTAACTCAGAAATTCCAGAAGTATATAACTATGCTGTCAGTCCACTAGAACCTTAAAAGAAACTGATACCCTCTTACCCTGGCTGAAGGCCAGAAAGACCATCATGCCAGAAAGTCTAGATGCCAAGATTGTCCCATGGAGATGGTATTTGCAATCCAAACTGGGAGAATCCATGTCGGTAGCAAAGGGGGCTGTGTCTTTCCCTTCCCCAAACAGCACTCTTATGGGAAATCACAGAGATGGACCATCTGAGTGCACCCCCACCAATGATCACCTCCGCCCTGAAAGAGACACCCTTGGTGATATGGGGCCCAACAGTATAGACCCCAGGTTTGGAGAATGCTTGGTTCAGGGATGGCTCATCAACAACTGATGGCAATATACTTCTGGAATTCCTCAAAGGAAGACAAAAGCAACCTTACTATTAAAGGAGCTCAATCCTCCTCTGTGTATTTAAGAAAAAACCAGTTTCTGTTACAACTATGTAAGCTCAGCCCCATGGCTATCCCGTGAAGCATTATAGATTAGATAGAATTGCAAAAACTGGGAGAATAGAATCTGTTTGTGTCTTTTCCCTCAAACAATGGGTTAGCTACTTAAAAAAATTGTTTATTCTTACTGAGCATAGGAGACTGGGAGAGTCTGTGTTTCTTTTCCTCTGTTTGCAGGTGCAGGGACACATTCTTTGCCCTAAAACTTTCTATTATAAAGCTGTCACTAAGTTTCAATAAAGTGGGTTCAGATTCACTCAGCTTAGAGAGTTGTGTGTTCTGTTCCCAATTTCTGCTGAAGCCTTGCCTCACCTGGTCCAAGGGAGCCCTGGTCTTGAGGCTGCGACTCTAGTCTGTGGCAAGTGACAGCACAGCCTTACCTGTGACATCAGCGTCACCACTGACATGAGTAAGAACACTGACATCACTGTCATATTAGTGACAACATAGCCTTTCACATCAGAGCCTCACCAGTGTCACTGTCACATAATAGATTCACCACTGATGTTATAGCCTCACCAGTGACATCATAGACTCTCTATGACATCTTTCTCACCACACACATTCTAGCCTTATTGAGACATCACATCTTAACCAGTGACATCACAGCCTTATTGTGACATCAGCCTAACCACTATCAATCACAACCACACTGTGCCATAAAAACCTCTCCAGTGACATCACATCACTGTGTCATCAAAGCCTTACTGTGTCTTCATAGCCACACTGTATCCGCACAGCCTCATTGTGAAATTATAAGCTTACTGTGATGTCATAGCCTCACTGTGACATCATCCTTGCCACTTACATCAAAGTCTCACTGTGAACTCACAGCCTCCACTGTGACATCACCAACTCCCTGTGACTTCATGGGCTCAGGATGTCACCACTGCCACATGGTGACATCATAGCCTCACTGTGACATTGACCTTCATCCCTCACATCAGCCTCATTCTGATGTTATAGTATATCCACAAAAATCACAGCCTCACTGTGATATCATGGCATTACTGGTGAAAACACAGCCTCACTGTGACATCACAGCCTCACCTATGAGTTTAGAGCCTTACTGTGATATGAAAGCCTCACTATGACATAACAGGTTTATCTCTGAAATCATTGCAAAACTGTGACATCACAGCATGAACTATGATGTTATAGCCTCACTGTTTCATCACAGCCTCACTATGACATCACAGGCTCACTTGTGAAATCATAGCCTCAATGCGGCATCACACCCTCAATGACACCCTACCTAGACTCACTATGACACCACAATCATACCACTGACCTCACAGGATCGCTGAAACACGACAGCCTCCCTTGACACTTCAGTGTTGCTATTGACATCACAAACTCACTGTGACATTATAACTTTCTCAGTGACATCACAACCTCAAAGTGACATCACAGCCTCATTGTGACATCAGCCTCACCACTAACATCACAGCCTCACTGTGACATCAAAACCTCTCCAGTGACATCACAACATCACTGTGTCCTGACAGACTCACTGTAAAGTTACAACCTTGCAGTTCTGTCACAGCCTCACTGTGGACACCTCTGATATAACCTCACTGTGACATCACAGCCTTACCACTGGTAGGATAGGCTCATCATGATACTACAGCCTCAACGGTGACACCACAGTCTCATGATAACATCATAACCTCATTATGGCATGACAGCCTCACCAGTTATATAACATCATCAATGCAACATCTCAGCCTCATCTCTCACATCACTCTTACTTCTGAAATCACAGCCTAACCAGGGACCTCACAGCTGTACCATGATATCCCAGCCCCACCAGTAACATCACAGTCTCACTGTGACTTCTCAGCCTCATCACTGACATCAGCCACACTTCTGACATCATAGCCTAACCACTGAAATCTCAGCCAAACTCTGATGTCTCTATCACATTCATATCACAGCCTCACTGTGATATCACACCTCATGTTAAAATCATCACCTTAGAGTGACATCACAACCTCTCCACTGATATCACACCCTCAGTGTGACGGCACAGCCTCACTATTGACGTGCTAACCTCACTGTGAAATCCAAGCATCACACCTGATGTCACAGCCTATCTGATACCTCATAAAATCAGCCCTGACATCAAAGCCTCAATGTGACAACACAGCCTCACAGTGATCTGAAAACCTGCCCACTGGCACCATAGGCTCACCTGTTATATTGTAGCCTCATGTGACATCAGACTTCTCACTGACATCACAACCTCACTGTGCCATCACAGCCTCATGCGGAGCCCAGAGCCACACCATGACATCATAACCTCACCTCTGGTTTCCTACCTACCCTTACTATGACACTACAGCCTCACCACAGATAGAACAGTCTCACAGTGATGGGACAGCCTCAGAAGAGACATTATAGCTTTGACATCATGAATAGTGACACCACAGCCTCATGTGTTACATCACTAACTTACTGTGACATAAGTCTTCCCACAGATATCACAGCCTCATGCTGACCTCACAGTCTCACTGTGATCTCACAGTCTAAACATTTACATTATAGACTCTCATGTTATATCATAGTTTCATTGTGAAATCATCCTTGCCACTGACATCATATCTTCCACAGTGACATCACAGCCTCACTGTGACATCACAACCTCTTCTCTCTGTGATGCCACAGTCTCAGAGTGACATCACAACCTCACAATGATACCATAGGCTCAATGTGGCATTATCGCCTCATTTCAGATATCACAGCCTCACTGTGGCATAACAGGGTAACCTCTGAATCATAGCATCAGTGACACCATGGACATCTTGCCTTGCCTCACATGCCTCATGACATCACAGCCTCATCACTGACATTTCAGGTTCACAGTAACATGACAGCTTCAACAATGACACCACAGCCTCGCTGTGGCATCACAGCCTCACCATTAACATCCCAGCCACACGGTGACAACTCAGCCTCATCACTGACCAGCTTCACTTCTGACATCATGGTGTAACCACTGAAACCTCAGCCGAAGGTGATGTCATAGCCTATCACCACTAATACCACAGCCTCACCGTGATATCACAACCTCATGGTAACATCACCGCCTCACAATGACATCACAGCATCTTTTGTCACATGCCAGCCTCAGTGTAACTGTACAATGTGACCACTGATATCCTAAACTAACTGTGAAATCCAAGCATCACCACTGATGTCACAGACTCACTGACATTACATCTGACATCAGCTCTGACATCAGAGCCTTACTCTGACATCACAGCTTCACAGTGACCTCATAACCTACCCACTGACACCACAGGCTCACCTGTTACATCATAACCTCATTGTGGCATCAGTCTTACCACTGACATCATAGCCTCAATGTGATATAACAGCCTCACCGGTGACAGCACAGCCTCACCTGCGACATCAGCATTGCCACTGACATTAGTCAGAACACTGATATCACTGCAACACCACTGACAACACAGCCTTTGACATCACAGCCTCACCAATGTCACTGTCACTTAATAAGTTCACAACTGACATCATGGCCTCTCCCTGACATCCTAGACTCACTATGTCATCTTACTTACCACTGACATTCCAGGATTATTGAGACATCACACCTTCAACAGTGACATCACAACCTCATTGTGACATCAGCCTCAACACTAATATCACAGCCTCACTGTGCCATTCAAACCTCTCCAGTGACATCACAACATCACTGTGTCACCATAGCCTCACTGTGACATCATAGCCCCATTTTATCCTCACAGCCTCACTGTGATAATCTAACAGTGCCATCACAGCCTCATTGTACATCACAAACTAACTGTGTCTTCACCCTTGCCACTGACATAATAGACTCATGGTAACATCACATACAAACCTCTGACATAGCCTCACTGTGACATCACAGCTTCACTGTGACTTCCTAGCATCACCACTGTCATCATAGCCTCACTGTGACATCAGCTTTGCACTGACAACACAGTCTCACTGTGACTTCACAGATTCTATGCTGACATCACTATCTCCTGTCGCATCATGGGCTCACGATGTCTCCACAGCCACACAGTGACAGCAAAGCCTCACAGTGGAATCACAGCCTCAACTGTGACAGGCCAGCTTCAGTGTGACATCATACCCTCATCACTCACACCAACCTCATTCGGATATCACAACCTAACCACTGAAATCACATCCTCACTGTGCTGTCATAGTGTCACCCCTCACTGAGACATCTCAGCCTCACTGTGACATCACAGCCTCACCTCTGAGGTTATAGCCTCTCTGTGACACGACTGAATCTATATGACATCACATGCTCACCTCTGAAATTATTGCCCAAATGTGACATCACAGCCTCATCATTGATATCCTACCTAGCTTGACTATGGCACCACAGCCTGACCACTGACCTCACAGGCTCACTGAAACATAACAACATGTCTGTGACACCACAGTGTCATTATTGACATTACAACCTCACAGTGACATCACAGCCTCATTGTGACATCACAGCCATACCATGCCATCAAAGCTGCACTTTGAAATCACAGCTTCGCTGTGACATCACAACCTCACTGTGACATGACAGCCTCATGACACCACAGCCACACAGTATCATCACAGTCTAACCACTGGTATTCTAGTAGCCTTACCATGACACCACATCCTTACCACAGATAGCACAGGCTCACAGTGACATGACAGTTTCAGCAGTGGCAGACTTTGACATCATAAACAGTGACATCATAGCCTCATGTTACATCACTGCCTCATTGTGACATCAGTCTTCCCACAGATATCACAGCTTCCAAGTGACCACACAACCTCACTGTGACCTCACAGTCTAACCTTTTACATCATAGATTCACCTATTACATCATAGCCTCACGGAGAAATCAGGCTTCCCACTGACATCACTTCTTCCCCAGTGAACTCATTGCCTCACTATGACATCACAACCTCTCTGTGATGTCACAGACTCACAGTGACAACACAGCTTCACAGTGATATCACAGCCTCACTCTGGCATTATATCCTCATTTATGACATCACAGTCTCACCTCTGACATCACAGATTCACTGTGACATAACAGGCTAACCTCTGAAATCATAACACCTTGGACATCCTACCTAGCCTCGCTATGACACCACAGCCTCATCACTGAAATCTCAGGCTCACTGTCACATGACCACCTCAACAATTACACCACAGCCTCGCTGTGGCATCACAGCTTCATCATTGGCATCAGCCTCATTTCTGATATCACAGCCTAACCACTGAAATATCAGCCTAACTCTGGAATACCACAACCTCATGGTAACATCACAGCCACACAGTGATATCACAGCCTCCCTGTGACATCACAACCTCAGTGTGACTGCACAGCTTCACCACTGATGTCCTAACCTCAATGGTGAACCAAGCATCACTCCTAAAGTCACAGTCTCACTGACTGCTAATAGAATCAGCCCTGACAGCAGAGCCTCACTGCGACATCACAGCCCCAAAGTAACCTAACATCCTGGCCACTGACACCACAGGCTCACTTGTTACATCATAGATTCATTGTGACATTGGTCTCACCACTGACATCACAGCCTCACTGTAACATTCCAACTTCCAGAAAGACATCACCTCATGTTGACATGACAGCCCAAAGTGACATACAACCTTCACAGTGACATTGCAGCCTCAGAGTGACATCACAGCCTCAACAGTGACATCACAACCTCACAGTGATATCACAGCCTCATTGTGACATCACAGTCCATCATAGATTTCACAAACTCAGTGTGACTGCAGCCTCACCACTGACAACCTAACCTCACTGTGAAATACAAACATCACCCCTGATGTTACAGTCTCACATCTCATAGAACCACCCTTGACATCAGAGCTTCATTGCAACATCACCAGCCTCATAGTGACCTCAAAACCTGCACATTGACACTACAGTCTCACCTGTTACATTGTAGCCTCATTGTGGCATCAGTATTACAACTGACATCACAGCTTCACTGTGACCTCAAAGCTTCACTAGTGACAGCACAACCACAACTGTGACATCAGCGTCACCACTAATATTAGTCAGAACACTGACATAACTGCCACACCAGTAACAATACAGCCTTTGACATCACAGCCTCCACAGTGTCAGTATCATGTAATATGTTCACCACTGACATCATAGCCTCACAAGCGACATCATAGACTCACTATGATATTTTTCTCACCACTGACATTGGAGACTTTTTGTGACATCACACTTTCAAAAGTGACAATACAGCCTCATTGTGACCTCAACCTCACCACTAACATCACAGCCACACTATGCCATCAAAACGTCTCCAGGGACATCACAACAATATTGTGTCATCAGAGTCTCACTGTGACATCATAGCCACACTCTGCCTCTTACAGCCTCACTGTGACATTACAACCTGATAATGACATCACAGTCTCACTGTGACATCAAAACTCTCTGTGACATCAGCCTTGCCACTGGAATGATAGCCTCATGGTGACATCACATACACACCTCTGACATAGCTTCACTATGACATCATAGTCTCAATGTGACATCACAGCATCATCACTGACATCATAGCCTCATTGTGGCATCAGACTTGCCACTGATATCACAGTCTCACTGTGACCTCACTGCCTTCACTGTGACCTCACTGCCTTCACTGTGACATCACCAAAGCTCTGTGACCTCACAGGCTCATGGTGACACCACAGTGACACAGTAACATCCCAGGCTCACCTGTGAAATCTTTGCCTGACTGTGACATCACAGCATTGGCTCAGATGTTATAGACTCACTGTTTCATCAGAGTCACTGTGACACCACAGGCTCACCACTGAAATCACACTGTCAATGCGACATAACTGA
Source organism: Typhlomys cinereus (assembly GCA_023101885.1). NCBI lineage: Eukaryota > Metazoa > Chordata > Mammalia > Rodentia > Platacanthomyidae > Typhlomys > Typhlomys cinereus. The sequence goes on from JALPQD010000146.1 coordinate 189,177, forward strand.
TATTAGTCAGAACACTGACATCCCTTCCATAGCAATGTCAGCACACTTAGACATCACAGCCTCACCAGGGTCACTGGCATGTAATAGCCTCACCAGTGACATCATAGACTCGCAATGAAATTTTTCTCACCACTGACATTCCTTCATAATTGTGACATCACACCTTCACCAGTGATATCACAGACTCATTGTTGTAACAATGTAACAGTGTAAAGGGGGCCCATGAGGACCCTTGAGGGTGGGGATAACCTGGCGCAGAGTCAACAGCACAGACTCTGGGAGTCAGACAAGTGGCAAAGCAGGCTCTCAGGCTCATAGGCTCTCAGGCTTGCAGGCTCATATAAGTATCAGGCTGCTTCTATAGCTCACCCAACATCCCATAAGTCCCAGCATGAGCCTTTGCTGAGTTCTCCTATCTGGATTGGTCTTCTCAGCCAAATGGTTTAATGCCACCAACTGTCTTTGCTCTTGAGAAGCTGTAGTCTCATGAGATTTGTAGTCTCGCGAGATTTGTATGCTTAGAGGAAGGGAGGAGTCCAAGCAGCCTATCTGTATGGGGGATGGGAGCCTCTGTGGTGCAAAAATTGTCTGTTCCTCCTACATATCCATCCTTTTTATTTATTTTTGGCAGCCAGCAGGATCCAGAGTTCTTTGCTCTGACCTTGTTAACCGTGCCTCAGAGGGCATCCAGCATTATGGACTGTGCCTGTCTCAGGTCGTCCTGCCTCACAGGATCTTACCTGTCATTGGCTACCGGCTCTCAAAGGACCTCACCTCTGGAAGGCATGTAGGATATGTGGATAGTAGACTAGACCAAGGCTTCACAAATGTCTGCAATCCAAGCTCGAACCATGTCCCTATGGGCACTATGGCTCAGATATTCAAGGGCCTTAAGCTCCTGTAGCATGCTCTTAGTGATGGAGCACTGCTGAGAGATATACTGAAGGAAATACTTAAGCAATATAATTGGTAAAAGAACAGTTCCTTCTATGATAACGTAAAAATTAAAAATTAAAATCAACTGAGAAAACAATGAAAGAAAAATTACAATCCAATAGAAAAACAATTGTGATCGATATAGAACATAAGTAGCTAAGGCCTTAGATATTACCAAAAATTATTTACATGTATTTAAAAATGGCATGCCAAAAAAAATCAGTGTACAACAGAAATGGAAAAAAAAAATCAGTGTGCAACAGAAATGAAAAAAAAAAAAAGTTGAAAGTGGTTACAGATTTACTCATTGTATAAATCTGGTTCCCGGAAGATTTCACAATCTTTGTGGCTGGTCTTACATCTCGAGCTGGCACCCATATTGGCAAAGTGGAATCCTGAGGGAAGACACAAGCTTATCCTTGACCCTGGGTTTATAAGGGAGCGGGCCCCTGCCATAGCAGCAAAACGGGATCCCGCCATCAGACAAGAGGCAGGGGGGTATTGCAAGGCAGGAAAGCCCAATGTTTATAAGCAGTGCTTAGTCCTGAATCATCAAAAGTGAGGAAGTTAAGGTGAAACAGGGCCTCTGTCAGAGCCAAGTGTGGGTCACATTTGGATTCAGGGGATGTGATCTTTGCCAAAAGGCCTTTCCACAATGGCTTGTCCCTGTGGGTTATAGGGAATGCGAAAGGTATGATTAATTTTTCCATGAGGCTATAAAGGAGCCAAATTGTTAGGAAGCATATGCAGGTCCATTGTCAGGCTTTAGTGTCAAAGGTACACCCATAACCAACATGGAAGATTTTAGGGCTTTAATAGCATGGACTGCCTTTTCTCCTGTAATGGCTATTGCATACACAAAGGAGAAACAAGTGTCCACTATGACATGAACATATTTTAGGTTCCAAAGGGGAAGTGGTAGATAACATCCATTTGTCAAATTGCATTAGGCAAGAGACCTCTGAGATTTATGCCTCCCTTAGTTAGAGGGCCAAGTGGAGCCAAGGGGGCACACGTCACACAGGAGCTGACTAAATGTTTACATTGTGACATTCTAAGCTCTGGAATAAGCTTGTGTAACCTCCGAGGGGTAAGGTGAAATTGTTCTGAATTATGGTTTGTAGATTTTTTTTTCAATTTTGCTGCTCCTGATGGGTATTGGATGTAACCACCTGGTCAGAGATAAAATGTTGTGAAAATAGAGTCTTATTATAAGAGTATATTCAAAGGTAGATGGAATAAAAGTAGGCTACTATGGTGAGGGGGAGTCAGTCTCCCATTTGCACAATGGTTAATTTCTATCTGCTAGAATATATGCCCTCCCAATTTGGTGAGATCATACGCCATCAGTTGCAAATTGATCAGGAAGAAAAGTCTATGAACTTAACCAGATGTCTCATTACTTACTTGCAGTCCTTGATTGTGGCCTATTTTCTCTGCTGTAACATGATTGCCCTTCTCTCCTTGTTTCTGGTGTGGCCCTCCTTCCCTTTCCCTCCTTTTAATAATCTTTGCAATTACTGTGAGTATTACAGATATTTATCTTTGGCTGTGTCTCTAAGTGGGTTTAGTACTGGGATCCACCTATTAGACAGTACATAAGGTGCTTAATTTTCTGTGTCTGGGACACTTCACTCAATATAATTGTTTCTAATTCCATCCATTTCCCAGCAAATTCCAGTAATTCATCATTTTTGATGGCTGAGTAGTATTCCACTGAATAAATGTACCACATTTTCCTTATCTACTCATCAACTGTTGGACATTTGGGTTGATTTCATGACTTTGCTATTGTAAACAGTGCTGCTATGAACATGTTTGTGCTTGTGCTATCGAGGTGAATTTTTGCTGTATGGGGGGTTATTCCCAAAAGTGGAATAGCAGGGTTATATAGCATTTCAATCTTTAACTTCCTTAAGAACCACCAGATGGCTTGCCAGAGTGGTTGTATGAGCCTGTATTCCCACCAGCAATGTAGAAGAATTCCCATCTCTCCACATCCTCTCCAACATTAGGTGGGGTTTGTATTGTGGATTTTGCCATCCTGACTGGGGTGAGATGATATCTCAGGGAGGTTTTGATTTGAATTTCCCTGATGGCTAAGGATGTGGAGCATTTTTTAAGATATTTGTTAGACATTTCAATTTCCTTCCTAGTAAAGTTTCTTTTAAGTTCCAAGGCCCATTTTTAATTGGGCCATGTGTTTCCTTGGTGTTTCATTTTCTAGGTTCTTTGTGCACTCTGGATAATAGAGCGCTATCAGATATGTGTTTAGTGACGATTTTCTCCCATTCTGTGGGTTGCCTTTGTGCTCGAGTTACAATCTCTCTATCTGAACAGAAGCTCTTTAATTTCACAAGATCCCATCTGTTGAGTGTTGGTTGTAGTGACTGTGCTCTTGGATTTCCGTTTAGGAACTATTGGCCTAGCCCAATCAGCTCGAGGGAGTTCCCTACACTTTGAACTATACTTTTATGGTCTCTGTACTTATATCAATGTCCTTGAACCATTTAGAATTAATTCTTGTACATGGTGACAAGTACAGATCCAGTTTTAATCTTCTGCGTGTGGATATCCAGTTTTGCCAGCACCATTTGTTGAAGATGCTGTTCTTTATCCATTGGATTTTTTTGGGCCCCTTTGTCAAAGATCAGATCGCTGTAGTTGTGTGGGCTTATATCTGGGTCTTCAATCCTTATCCATTGATCTGTGTGTCTATTTTGAATCCAGTACCAGGCTGTTTTTACAACTATGGAATTGTAGTATAGACTAAGGTTTGGTATGGTGATACCTCCAGCAGTGTTTTTGTTACTCAGTATGTATGTTTTTGTGCCTCCATATGAATTTTGAGATTGTTTGGTCAACTTCTTTAAAGAATTGCTTTGGGATTTTAATTGGTATAGCATTGTATCTGTATTTTGACTTTGGTAGGATGGTCATTTTTATGATGTTGATTCTGCCAATCCAGGAACATGGCAGGTTTTTCCACCTTCTGGTATCTTCTGCAATTTCTTTCTTTAGGGTCATAAAGTTTTCATTGTAAAGGTCTCTTACTTCCTTGGTTATGTTTATCCCAGGGTATTTCACTTTTATAGGGGCTATAGTAATTGGGATTGTTTCTCTCAGGGCTTTTTCACTTCTTTCATTCTGGGCATATAGGAAGACCACTGATTTTTTTGTACATTTATTTTGTATCCTGCCACCCTGCTGAACTTCTGTATTAGTTCCAGGAGTTTCCTGGAACTGTTTTTGGATCACTCAGGTATAAGATCATGTCATCTGCAAATAGAGATAACTTGACTTCTTCCTTGCTGATTTGAATCCCTTTCATCTCCCTTTCTTGTCTTATGGCTTCAGCTAAGACTTCAGGTACAATATTGAATAAAAGTGGTAAGAGTGGACAGCCGTGTCTAGTTCCTGATCGAAGCGAGAGTGCTTCGAGTTTTTCCCCATTGAGTTTAATCCTTGCTGTAGGCTTGTTATACACAGCTTTTATTATATTGATAAAGGTTCCTTCCATTCCAACCTTCTCTAGGGTTTTGATCATAAAGGGCTGTTGGATCTTTTTTAAAAATATTTTTATATTTATTATTTATTCAATTGTGTGTATATGCGTGTGTGCACATGTGTGTATGTATGTGTGTATATGTATGTGTGTCTTTTTTTAAATTTTTTTATTATTTATTCAATTGTGTGGGTATATGTGTGTGTGCTTGTATATGTGTGTGTGTGTGCGTGTATACGTGTTATGTGTCTGTAGAACCACGGACGAATTCGGGAACCACCATGGACGCCTCCACCTCCTCCTTGTTTACTCTGCCCCAGGATTCACAGGCTCCGCCCTACAAGGACCAGAAAGGCAGGCTGCCCCCGCCTCCACCTGGCATCTATACGTGGAGTCTAGAATCCGAACTCAGGAACTTCTGCCTGCAAGGCAGAGGCTTAACTCCTGAGCCACCTCTCCATCCCCAGGGCTGTTGGATCTTGTTAAAAGCTTTTTCTGCATCTATTGGGAATATCATGTGGTCTTGAATTTTGGACTGGTTTATATGGTGAATTACATTTAATGATTTGCATATGTTGAACCAACTTTCTGTGCCTGGGATAAACCCTACTTGATCCCCGCAAATGGTCGTTTTGATATGTTTTTGAATCCGACTTTATTAAGAATCTTTGCATCTGTGTTCATCAAAGAGATTGGCCTAGAGTTTTCTTTTTTAAGTGTATCTTTATTATGTTTGGGGATTAAGACGATATTAACTTCATAGAAAGAATTTGGTAGTGTTCCTTCCTTTGCTATTTGATGGACCAGTTTAAGAATTATTGGTGTTATTAGCTTCTGAAATGTCTGGTAGAACTCTGTGTTGAATCCATATGGTCGAGGACATTTCTTGGTGGGAAGATTCAGGATTATTCATCGATTTGCTCATATGTCATAGGACTTTTAAATAATTCTAAACTTCTTGATTCAATTAAGTAAGTTGTGCTTACTTAGGAATTCATCCATTTCTTTTGTGTTGTCAAATTTCACAGAATATAAGTTTTTTGAAATAAGATGTTATAATATTCTGAATTTCTTGGGTATCAGTAGTGATAACTCCATGTTCATTTCTAATTTTGTTAATTTGGGTTTTCTCTCTCTTGCTTTTGGTTAATTTAGCTAGGGGTGTATCAATCTTATTGATTTTTTCAAAGAACCAGCTTTTTGAATAGCTGATTCTCAGTATTGTTTTCCTTATCTCAATTTGGATATTTCTTTCCTGATTTTGCTGATCTCTCTACTGCTTTTGGGATCAGATTGCTCTAGTGTCTCTAAAGGTTTAAGCTGCATTGTTAAGTTACTTAATTTTGATGTTTCCATTTTTTTGATGTAGGCATTAAGAGCTATAAACTTACCTCTTAGGACAGCTTTCATTGTGTCCCAGAGATTTTGGTAAGTTGTATTTTCATTATCGTTCACTTCCAAGAAATCTTGAATTTCCTTTTTAATTTCTTCCTGAATCCAATTCTCATTCAGCATCATAGTGTTAAATTTCCAGGAGTTAGTGTGTATTTTCTATTGTTTGTTGTGTTGTGGATGTTAAGGTTTAGACCATGGTGGTCTGATAAGGTACTGGCTAGAATTTCAACTTTCCTGTATATGTGTAGATTCATTTTGTGGCCCAATATGTAATCTAGTTTGGAGAAAGTTCCATGTGCTGCTGAGAAAAATGTGTATTCTTTGGTGCGTGGATGAAAAGTTCGTTAAAGATCTGTAAGGTCCATTTCAATAAGAGTTTGATTAAGTTCCAAAGTGTCTCTGTTAAGATTTGACCTGTTGATCTATCCCATGTTGAGAAGCCAGTATTGCAATCCCCAAAAATTATCGTTCTGGGCTTGATTTCTCAATTTAGATGCAGTAGAGTTTGCTTGATGAATGTGGAGGGGCCCGTATTAGGTGCATATATGTTCAGTATTGTGAAGTCTTCCTGGTGAATTCTGCCTGTGACTAAAATGTAGTATCCATCTGTGTTTCTTATGATTTTTTTTGGTTTGAAGTCCACTTTTTCCGACAGCATAATGGTTACCCCTGCCTGTTTCCTGGTTCTATTAGCTTGGAATTTTGGACCAGCCTTTTATTTTTAGGATGTGCTTATCTTTTGTGGTAAGATGAGTTTCCAGAAGGCAGCAGATTGATGGGTTTTGATTTTTGATCCAAGTTTGTAATGTGTCTCTTGATTGGTGAGTTAATTCCATTGACATTTAATGTTATAATGGAGAAATTATTTTTAATTCTAGACATTTCTTATGTTTAGTCAATTTTGTAAGTGTATAATTTGGGTTTTAGGTTTTGGTGGTATTATACTTCACTTCTATTCTCTTCGATATGCTTGTTTTGTTCTTCAAGCTTGAGTATCATTTGTAGCATTTTTTGAAGGCCTGATTCCATAGACATGTAAGCTTGTCTTTGTGCTGGAAAAGTTATATTTCTCCCTTGATCATGATGGATAGTTTTGCCGGGTATATCAGCCTGGGTTGACAGTTTTGCTCATTTAATACTTGAAGTATATCTCTCCAAGCTGTTCTTGGTTTTACTGTTTCCATTGAGAAATCATTTGTTATTTTAATAGGTTTACCTTTAAAAGTGACTTTTTTTTCCCTTGAAGCTCTCAGCAACTTGTCTTTGTCTTGAGTGTGGAGTGTTTTGACTATTATTTGCCACCGCGAGTTTCTATTGTGGTCATATCTGTTTGGGGTGTGGAGTGCCTCTTGTTTTTGGGTGGGCCTCTCATTCTTTACATAAGTTTTCATTGATGATAATTTGAAAAATTCCCTCAGGTGTGGTATTTTGGGATTCTTGCTCTGGTATTCCATGAATATACATGTTAGGCTTTTTCAGGGTGTCCCAAAACTCTTGAATATTCCTCTCAAGTATCTTTTTGGCTTTAACATCTTCTTCCATTGAGCTGGTTAATACTCCCACTTTTTATTCAAGTTCTGAAATTGTATTTTCTGCTTCATTAGTTTTGCTGATAAGACTCACTGTTGAGTTCTGGATTGAAGATAACTTGTCTTTTAGTTCAATTTTAAACTCTGCTTGAGACTGTTTTAACTGCTCTTTGCCTATTTTTTGTTTCTTGAATTGTTTTTCTCAATTCCTCCAAATGTCTGTTCTGTTCCTGTTCAAAGTGGTTGATGTGGTTATTTAAATCCTCCCGGATTTACTTTTTCATAGTATTGATCATGGTAATGATCATCCTTTGAAAGTTGTTATCCTGGGCCTGGCTTTTTTGTCTATTTTCTGTGAATTTGTCTTGGTTTGAATCTATCATTATGGGATTAATTCTTTCAGTGGGAAATTTGTCTTCTTCGGTTTTGTTTCTCATGGATCTGAGTTTTTATTGGGCACTGTTGTTTTGTCTCTTAAGACCTTTCAGATTCTGTGTGTTTTTGAAATAACTGATATAGTTGATATTAATATTCTCTGGCAGTTATTGCTAGTGGTTGTCTTGGAGGTGAGTACCTTTGTCTGTTGTTATTATTTCCTGGGTGGGGTATTAGACTGTTAGTACATCAATTAAGACAGATTTAGTAGACAGGAGGTGAATATTAGTGTGGTAGTGTACTTTTACAATTTAGTACCTTGATGGTATGTGAGGGTGAGTGGTATAATCCCTGAAGTTTTATATAGTTTGGGGTGGCTATATGGAAAAGTTAATCTACAGTGATTAGTAATTGAAAGAAGCAGGATGTTAAAAAGGGGTTTACTTGTCTTTGGGCTGGCTGTAAAGAATCTCTCCCATATAATAGGATGATTTTACAGAACTTCAGATGTATGGCATTCGTCCCCTAGAGTTTTGCTGGGTTTTCTTTGGATTTTGTTGGTTTCTGAGGAGCAGTGTGTCCTTCCTGAGACACAAGGTGTCCTGAAGCTTCCAGGGCGGCTGGGCGGGTGGACCAGCAAAAGTGCTGGTGGTGCACTAGCTGCACACCTCACCTGGCACCCGGAGAGTGGGCTAGAGTTCCAGCCAACCCCAGGTAGGCTGGATACTGCTCAGGCTGGCCGGTGGGAGGAGCTGGGATGGGCTGGTGGGGGTTACCTGAGACACAGAATGACCAGAGCATCCAGGCTGGGCGGGCAGTTGGAGCTGCAAAAGGCCAGGCTCATATATTATAAGTATCCGGTTGCTTCTATACCCCACCCAACATCCCATAAGTCCCAGCGTGAGCATTTGTTGAGTTGTCCTATCTGGATTGATCCTCTCAGCCAGATGGTTTGACAGCACCAAAAGTCTTTGCTCTGGAGAAGGCTAGTCTCATGAGATTTGTAGTCTCATGAGATTTGTATGCTTAGTGGGAGGGAGGAGTCCAAGGAGCCTCTCTGTATGGGGGGTGGGAGACTCTTTTGTGCAATCATTGCCCATTTCTCCTACACATTGTGACATCAGCCTCACCACTAATATCAGTCTCACTGTGCCATCTAAACCTCACCAGTGACATTACAACATAACTGTGTCATCAGAGCTTCACTGTGCTTCATAGCCACACTGTGTCTTCACAGCCTTGCTATGACATTACAACCTCAAAGTGCAATCACCCCCTCACTGTGACTTGCCACTGACATCACAGGCTCACTGTGACCTCACAGCCTCCACCTTGACATCACCAAATCCCTGTGACATCACAGGCTAACAGTGTCAGGCCAGCCACACGGTGACATCAAAGCCTCACATTGCAATCACAGCCTCACCAGTGACATGCCTGTGAAACTGACATCATACCTTCATCAGAGCCTCTGTTTAACATAATAAACTCACTGTGACATTAGAGCCTAACCAGTGACAATACAGCATTACCAATGACATAGTCTTCCTGTGAAAGCAAGTCACTGCTGATATCACAGTGATTCAAAACCTTGTGATTCAAAACCTCACTGTGACATCAGAGCCACACTGTGGCAACACAGCCTCACTGTGACATCACAGCCTCACAGTGATATCACAGACTCACAGTGATATCACAGACTCACAGTGACATCACATCCACACTGTAACATCACAGCTTCATAACCTGTATCCTACCTAGCTTTACCATGACAACACAGCAACAATACTGTTAGCACAGGCTCACAGTGACCTGACAACCTCAGCCATGACAGCCTTTTTCATCATAAACAGTTATACCACAGCCTCATATGATACATCACTGCCTCATTGTGACATCAATATTTGCACTGATATCACAGCCTCACAGTGACCACACAGCCTCACTGTGACCTCACAGTCTAACCTGTTAGAGCATAGACTAACAGGTTACATAATAGCCTCATGGTGAAATCAGCCTTGCCACTGACATCACATCTTCCACAGTGACCTCACTGCCTCAATGTGACATTACAACCTCTCTGTGATATCACAGACTTATAGTGACATTACAGCATCACAGTGATATCACAGCCTCACTGTAGCATTATAGCCTCATTTCTGACATCACAGACTCACTGTAACATCACAGACTCATCTCTGACATTACTGGCTCACTGTCACATAACAGGCTCACCTTTAATATCATAGCATCAATGATACCACGGACATCCTGCCTAGCCTCCCTATGACCAACAGCCTCATCACTGACATCTCAGGCTCACGGTCACATGACAGCCTCAACAGTAACACCACAACATCACAACTGAAATCACAGCCAAACTGTGATATCATAGTCTATCACCACTGATATCTCAGGCTCACTGTGATATCACAACCTCACCAGTGACAGCAGAGACTCACCTATGACATCAGCGTCACCACTGACATTAGTCAGAACACTGACATCACTGCCACATCAGTGACAACACATCTTTGACCTCATAGACTCACCAGTGTCACTCTCACATAATAGGTTCACCACTGACATCATAGCCTCACCAGTGACCTCATAGACTCACTAAGCCATCTTTCTAACTTCTGACATTCCACACTTCTTGTGACATCACACTTTCACCAGTGACATCACAGCCTCATTGTGACATCAGCCTCACCACTAACATCACAGCCTCACTGTGCCATCAAAACCTTTCTAGTGACATCACAATGTCACTGTGTCATCAGAGCCTCACTGTGGCATCACAGCCACACTGTGTCCTCACAGACTCACTGTGATATCACAGCTTCCAGAGTGATATTACCTCATGGTGACATGACATCCCACAGTAACATACAACCTTCACAGTGATATCAGAGCTTCAGTGTGACATCACAGCATCACCACTGACATCATAGCCTCATTGTGACATCAACTTGCAACTGACATAACAGTCTCACCATGACAACACCGTTTCTGACATCACAGGCTCATGGTGACACCACAACTACATGGTGAAATCAAAGCTTTGTAGTAGCATCACAGCCTCACCACTGTGCCTTTGTACCCTCATTGCACACATGAGCCTCATTCTATCACAGCTTAAACACTGAAATCACATCTTCAGCCTCAATGTGCCAACACAGCCTCGCAGTGATATCGCAGCCTCACTACTGATTGTTCAGGCATACCCTGATATTACAGTCTTACCAATGACACCACAACTTCATTGTGACATCATAACCTCACTGTGGCATCACAGCCTCACCAGTTATATCACATCGTCAATGCAACATCTCAGCCTAATCTCTCACATCAGTCTCACAGCTGCACAGTTACATCCCAGCTTCACTGTGACATCACAGCTTCCAGAGTGATAACACCCCTCATGGTGACATGACAGCCCACAGTGACATACAACCTTCAGTTATATCACAGCTTCAGTTTGACATCATGTCCTCATCAGTGAGAGCACACCCTCATCTGTGACATCAACATTGCCACTGACATTAGTCAGAACACTGACATCACTGCCACACAAGTGACAACACAGCCATTGACATCACAGCATCACCAGAGTCACTGTTATATAATAGGTTCTACACTGACATGATAGCCTTACAGTGACATCACAGACTCTCTATGATATCTTTATCACCACTGACATTCCAGCCTCATTGTGCTATCAAAGCTTCACTACTGGGGCTTTAGAGGTGGCTCAGGGGTTAAGCCTCTGCCTTGCAGGCGGAAGGTCCTGAGTCCGGATCCTAGACCCCACGTATAGACGCCGGGCGGAAGCGCTGGCGGCCTGCGTTTCTGGTCCTGGTAAGGCGGAGGCTGTGAATCCCAGGGCAGAGTAAACAGGAGGAGGTGGAGGCGGTCCATGGTGGTTCCCGGATTCATCCGTGGTTCTACATACACACGTGTGCACATGCGCACACACACATACACACACACACACACACACACACACACACACACATGCATGCACGCACAATTGAATAAATGATAAAAAAAGCTTCACCACTGACACTACAGACTCATTGTGACATCAATCTCACTACTAACAACACAGCATCACTGTAGCTTCTCAGCATCATCAATGTGGTAGCCTCACTTCTGAAATCTCAGCTGAACTGTGATATCATAGTCTATCACCACTGATATCACAGCCTCGCTGTGATATCACAGCCTCATGGTAACATCAACGACTCATAATGACATCACAGCCTCAGTGTGACTGCACAGCCTTATCACTGACATCCTAATCTCACTGTGAAAACCAAGCATTAACCCTGACGTTACAGCCTCACTGACATCTCACAGAATCAGTCCTGACACCACAGGCTCACCTGTTACATCATAGCCTCATTGTGACATCAGTCTTGCCACTGACATCACAGCCTCACTATGACATCACAGCTTCCAGAGGGATATCACCCCACAGTGATATGACATACCACAGTAACATAGAACATTCACAGTGACATCACAGCCTCAGTGTGACATCTTGGCCTCATCAGCATTGCCACTGACATTAGTCAGAACACCAACATCACTGCTACACCAGTGACAACACAGCCTTTGACATCACAGCCTCACCAGTGTCACTGTCACTTAATAGGTTCATGACTGACATCATAGCCTCACCAGTGAAAATACAGACTCATGATGACATCTTTTTCACCACTGACATTCCAGCCTTATTGTGACATCACACCTTCACCAATGACATCACAGCCTCATTGTGACATCAGCATCACCACTAATATCACAGCCTCACTGTGCCATCAAAACTTTTCCAGTTACATCACAACATCGCTGTCTAATCAGAGTCTCACTGTAACATCATAACCACATTTGTCCTCACAACCTCACTGTGAAATTATAACCTGACATTGCCATCACAGCCTCACTATGACATTACAACCTGACAGTACTTCACACCCTCACTGTGACATCACAAATTCTCTGTGACATCATCCTTGCCACTGACATAATAGCCTCATGGTGGCATCACATGCACACCTCTGACATAGCCTCACTGTGACATCACAGTCTCAAAGTGACAACATAGCATCAACACTGACAGCATAGCCTCACAGTGACATCAGCCTTGGCACTGACATCACAGTCTAACTGCGACATCACAGGCTCAACCATGATGTCACCAACTCCCTGTGACATCATGGGCTCATGGTGACACCACAGACACACGGTGACATCAAAGCCTCACAGTGGCATCACAGACTCACGGTGACCTCACAGTCTGCTACTGACACCACAGGCTCGCCTAATACATCACAGCCTCAGTGGGACATCACAGCTTCCAGAGTGATATCACCCAATAGTGACATGACAGCCTACAGTAACATAGAACTTTCACAATGACATCACAGCCTCATTGTGTAAGCACGGCCTCACCGGTGACAGCACAGCCTCACCTGTGACATCAGAGTTGCCACTGACATTAGTCAGAACACTGACATCACTGCCACACCAGTGACAACATAGCCTTTGTCATCACAACCTCATCAGTGTCTCTGTCACATATTAGGTTCACCACTGTCATCATAGCCTCACCAGTGACATCAAAGCCTAATTGTGACATCAGCCTCACCACTGACATCATAGCCTCACTGTGCCATCAAATCCTCTGGAGTGACATCACAACATCACTCTATCATCAGAGCCTCACTATGACATCACAAACTCACTGTGAAATCTGCCTTGCCATTGACATAATAGTCTCATGGTGACGTCACATACACATCTCTGACATACCCTCACTGTGACATCACAGCCTCAAAATGACATCACAGTATCACCACTGACATCATAACCTCACTGTGTCCTCATAGCCTCACTGTGACATTGCATCCTGAGAGCAACATAACAGCCTCACTGTGACATCACAAACTAATTGACATCAGTCTTGAGCCTCATGATGACATCACATACACACTTCTGACATAGCCTCACTGTGTCATCACAGCCTCAATGTCACTTCAGTGCATCAGCACTGACATCATAGCCTCACAATGACATCACCCTTGCCACTGACATCACAGCCTCACTGTGACATCACACCATCCGGATTGATATCACCTCAATGTGACATGACAGCCCACAGTGACATAAAACCCTCACAGTGAAATTATAACCTCACTGTGACATCACTGCCTCACTAGTGAGAACACAGACTTACCTGTGATATCTGGATTGCCTCTGACATTAGTCAGAACACTGAAATCAATGCCACACCAGAAACAACACAGCCTTTGACATCACAGCCTCACCATTGTCACTATCATGTAATAGGTTCACCTCTGATATCATAGCATCAGCAGTGATGCACACCCTCACCTGTGACATAGGCATCACCAGTAACATGAGTCAGAACACTGATGTCATAGCCTCACTAGTGTCACTGTCATGTAATATGTTCACCACTGATGTTATAAACTCACCAGTGACATCATAGACTCAATATGACATCTTTCTCACCACATACATACCAGCCTTATTGTGACATCACACCCTCAATAATAACATAACAGCCTCATCGAAATGAGCTCATCAGCATCACCAATATCATCACAGCTACAGTGAGCTATCAAAACCTCTCCAGTGACATCACGATATCACTGTGTCATCAGAGCCTTACTGTGACTTCATAGCGACACTGTGTCCTCACAGCTTCATTGTGATATTACAACCTTACTGTGACATCATAGCCTCACTGTGACATCAGCTTTGCCACTGACATCACAGTTTCACTGTGACCTCACAGCCTCCACCATGACATCACCAACTCACAGTGACATCATGGGCTCACAGCGTGACCACTGCCACTCAGTGACAACAAAGCATCACCGTGACAGCACAGCCTCACCATAACATGTTAGCCTCACTGTGACAACATAGTCTCATCACTCGTATCAGCCTCATTATGATGTCACAGCTTAACCAAAATCACTCACTTTGATGTCACAGTCTTTCTCCAACGACATCACAGCCTCTCTGGGATATCACGACATCACTGGTGACAACAGAGCCTCTCTGTGACATCGGAGACTCATCGCTGACATCCTACCTAGCCTCAATATGACACCACAACCTCACCACTAACCTCAACCTCACTACTAACCTCAAAGGCTCACTGAAACATGACAGACTCCCTGTGACACCGCAGTGTCACTATTGACATCATAACCTCACTGTGACATCACAACTTTCCTAGTGATATCACAATCTCACAGTTACATCACAGCCTCATTGTGACATCACAGCCATACCGTTGCATCAGAGCATCACTATGCCATAAAGCTTCACCTCTCTCATCATAGCCTCCCTGTGACATCACAGCCTAAGTTTGACACAATAAACTCACTGTGACATTAGAGCCTCACCAGTGACAATACAGTCTCATCAATGTCATAGTCTCCCAGTGAAAGTATAGACACTTATCATAGTTAAGCACACCAGTGACAATACAGTCTCATCAATGTCATAGTCTCCCAGTGAAAGTACAGACACTTATCATAGTTAAGCACAAGTGTCAACTTGACTGTTGATTTGAACTCTGGGCACAGTTGTAGAGAGTTGATGGTTGAGTTAAGCCCAGAGCAAATGTGAAGGAAATTGTCTAGCTGAAGGGGTAGACCAAGCCCATGGTGGGGGGGATTAGGCCCTGGATAAATCACAGAATGCTGATTGAGAGAGTTGGCATCTTCTGTTCACTTAGCCAGTCATGCTTGTTTGGCAAGTAAGGATTGTCCACCTCTCAGCTGTTATGCAGTTATGGTGTGGCCAGTTCCCTCAGCCCTGGTGTTGGTGCATGCACTCCCATCAAGCTGGACTGAGAACTGTAACCAGACTGTTGTAATAAAGTAAACTCCTTGTTCCCTTAGGCTGTATGATGGTCATTTATTAGCAAACATGCAGGCTGATAGCAACAACATTACTGACATCACAACGTCACCGTGACATCAAAGCCTCACTGTGAAAACACAACCTCATCACTGATATGACAGGCTCACAGTGATATCACAGCCATACCTGGGACACCACAGCCTCATGGGGACATCATAACCTCACTGTGGCATCACAGCATCACCAATTATATCACACCATCAATGCAACATTTCAGCCTCATCTCTCACATCAGTCTCATTTCTTTAATCACAGCCTAACCACTGACCTCACAGCTGCACTGTGACATCACAGCCTCACTGTGACATCACAGCCTCACTGTGGCAATACAGCCTCACAGCTACCTCATAGCCTGCCCACTGACACCACAGGCTCGCCTGTTTCATCATAGCGTCGATGTGTCATCAGTGTTAACACTGACATCAGAGCCTCACTGTGACATCACATCCTTACCAGTGACAGCACAGCCTGTCCTGTGACATCAGGAGCTGCCACTGACATCATTCAGAACACTGACATCACTGTCACACCTGTGACAACACAGCCTCACTGTGACATGACAGCCTCACTATGACATCACAGGCTCTCCTCTGAAATCAGAGACTCACTGAGACATCACATCATCATAGTGACCTCAGAGCCTGCCCAAAGACCCAACAGGCTCACCTGTTATATCATAGCCTCATTGTGACATAAGTCTTGCCACTGACATCACAGCCTCACTGTGACATCCTAAACTCACTGTGACATCACAACTTCCCCAGTGACATAACAACCCCACAGTGACATCACAGCTATACCATGCAATCAAAACATCACTGTCACATAAACATTCACCTCTGACATCATAGCCTCCAAGTGACATCACAGCCTCAGTTTGCCACAATAAACTCACTGTGACATTAGTCTCACTAGGGACAATACAGCCTCACCAATGACATAGTCTCCCTGTGAAAGCACAGTCACTACTGACATCACAACCTCACTGTGACATCACAGCCACACTGTGCTAGCACAGCATCACTGTGATATCATAGCCTCACCAATGGTAGAACAGGCTCACAGTGATATTACAGCCTCACCAGTGACACCACAGCCTCGTGCTCTTATCATAATCACATGGTGGCATCACAGCCTCACGAGTTATATCACATCATCAATGTGATATCTCAGCCTCATCTCTCACATCAGTCTCATTTCTGAAATCACAGCATAATCAATGACCTCAAGCTGCAATGTGAATTCACAGCCACACTGATGACATCACAGTCTCACTGATGATATCCCACCTACCCTTTCTATGACACCACAGCTTCACAGTGACATAAGAGTCTCAACAGTGACATCATAGCCTTTGATATCATAAAACTTGACACCACAGCCTCACATTTTACATCACTGTCTCACTGTGACAACAATCTTCCCACAGATATCACATCCTCACAGTGGCCTCACAGCCTCATTATGTCCTCACAGTCTCACCTTTTACATCATATACTCACCTATTACATCATAGCCTTATGGTGAAATCAGCCTTGACACTGACATCACATCTTCCACAGTGACCTCACCGCCTCTCTGTGACATCACAACCTCTCTGTGATATCACAGCCTCAGAGTGACATAACAGCCTCACGGTGATATCACAACCCCACTGTGCCATTATAGCCTAATTTCTGCCATCTCAGCCTCACTGTGAGATCACAGCATCACTTCTGACATCACAGTCTCACTGTGACGTCACAGCCTCACCTCTGAATTCATAACATCAGTGACACCACGGCCATCCTACATATCCTTGCTCTCACACCACAGCCTCATCACTAACATCCTAGGTTCATGGTCACATGACAGCCTCAACAGTGACACCCCACCCTCACTTTGGCATCACAGCCTCACCAGTAACATCCCAGCCTCACTGTAACATCTCAACCTCATTGCTGACATCAGCCTCACTTCTGACATCACAGCCTAACCACTGAAATCTCAGCTGAACTGTAATGTCATAATCTATCACCACTGATATCACAGCCTCACTGTGATATCATAATCTTCCAGTAACATCACAGCCTCACAGTGACATCACAGCCTCCCTTCTGACATCATAGCCTCATTGTGACTGCACAGCCTCACCACTGATGTCCTAACTCACTGTGAAATCCAAGCATCACCCATGACATCTCAGCTTCACTGACATCTCATAGAATAAGCCCAGACCTCAGAGCCTCAAAGCGACATCCCAGCCTCACATTTAACTCACAATCTGCCCACTGATACCACAGGCTCACCTGTTATATCATAGATTCATTGTAGCATCAGTATTGCCACTGACATCCCAGCCTCACATTGAACTCACAGCCTGCCCACTGATACCACAGGCTCACCTGTTATATCATAGCCTCATTGTGGCATCAGTATTGTCACTGACATCCCAGCCTCAGTGTGACATAATAGCTTTCAGTGTGACATCACCTCATAATGACTTGACAGCCCACTGCAACAAAATCTTCACAGTAACGGCCTCAGTGTGACATCTTGGCCTCATCAATGACAGCACAGACTCACCTGTGACATCAGCGTCACCACTGACAGTCAGAACACTGACATCACTGCCACACCAGTGACCCACTGATATGACAGACTAATTGTGATATCACACCCTCACCAGGGACACCACAGCCTCATGGTAACATCATAACCTCACTATGGCATCACAGCCTCACCAGTTATATCACATCCTCAGTGTGACATCTCAGCCTCATCTTTCACATCAGTCTCTCTTCTGACATCACAGCCTAACCACTGACCTCACAGCTGCTCTATGACGTAACAGTCTCACTGTAACATCACAGTCTCACTGTGACCTCACAGCCTCCACTGTGACATCACCAACCTCCTGTGATATCACAGATTCACGGTTATACCACAGCATACAGTGACATCAAAGACTCACGGTAACATCACAGCCTCACAGTGACCTCACAGCCTGCCACAGACACAACAGGCTCACATGTTCTATCATAGTCTCATTGTGGCATCAGTCTTACCACTGACATCACAGCCTCACTGTGACATCACAACCTCACCTGTGATGTCAGCAACACCACTGATATTAATCAGAACACTTACATCACTGCCACACCAGTGACAACACAGCCTTTGACATCACAGCCTCACCAGTGTCACTCTCACATAATAGGTTCACCACTGACATCATAGCCTCACCAGTGACATCACAGCCTCATTGTTACATTAGCCTTACCACTGATATTAGTCTCTCTGTGCCTTCAAAACATCTCCAGTGACATCACACCATCACTGTGTTATCAGAGCCTCACTGTGACGTCATTCCCACACTGTACCCTCACAGTCTCACTGTGACATCACAAACACTGTGACATCAGCCTTGACACTGACATAATAGCCTCATAGTGACATCACATGCACACCTCTGACATGGCTGTTTACTAGGTGTCCTGGTTAGATGGCTGCTTCCCTTGGTTGTCCATCCCTCTTCCTGTATGGTTCCTTTATTGGGACATGTCCAAACTTGTTCAGGCTTTTATGTAGGTAGCCCTTCTGGATTCGGGAACCTGGGCTAGGGCCTCCCTGAATTGATGGTGCCACATTTTCACCCTTTTATTCATTTATAAATTTTGAGTGGGGACCATGATAGCTGGGATAACACAGAGCCTCTTCAGCTATGGAATATAAGTGGCTGTGCCTGTCTTAGATTGGACACCACCCATCATTGACTACCAGTCACGAGACTATCGCAGAGAAGGAATCATGGTTCCAAAGGGGAACTCAATTATGACAGAGAAAATGAGGTTTTTGTCAGAGCAGGAGCAGGTCAAGGGGCTGTAGGCAGCATAGGCACAGAAATGATCCAGAAGAGCTGGTGAGACACAAATCAAAATCTAACAATTGTAAATTAGTAAGGCATAGCTCTAATGGAGAACAGCCAGGCCTCCCACGAGCCTTTGATGATCTTAGGCATATCTGAGGCCTGAATGGATGCCCTGAGAACCTGGAAACAATCTTCGTTATTTTGGGAATATATGAAAAAAATGTAAGAAAACTTGTATGAAAGAAAACTTATAATCTATTAGAAAAACAATTGTGAATGATATAAAACATAAGTAGTTAAGGCCTTAGATGTCATCAAAATTATGTGTTCTTATTTTTAAGTATGCATGCATGTATTTAAAAATGGCATACCAAAATTTTAATATTAGCATGCAACACAAAAGAAAAGAAAATTGAAGTGGCCACAGATTTTTTTTTTACATTGAAACAAGACACATAACATGTAAACACAGAACATATAAACACACAAGCACATGAAACACAAGAAGTCAGATATCCTGTTTCATACTTGTTTCATAAGAGGGGGACCAGTATCATCTGAAGCAGAAAATACAGCTGGGGAAAGAGGGAGGGTCAAGAGCTACAGAGAGAAGGGGTCTAGGGCCCAAAGATCATCAATGGTGATTAGAGCTGCCAGGGGAAGCAGGAGAGCCACATTCATCCAGGCTGATGCTCATCTTTTTCCAAGTCATTTCTGATGAGAGGTGCATCAGTTGCAGGGTGGACAAGACGAGGACAAGAGAGGGTACCCAAATAGGTTTTGAGGTGGGATCTGGAAGAACATAAGCATATCCTTGTCCCTATGTTAATAGAGGGTGGGGTCCCATCCATGTACCCATTAGGGATCCTTCCAATGGACAAGAGGCAAGGGTGTCGTAGTGGGTTGAGATTTCCAATGTTTGTAAGTGGGAGATAAACCATGGTTATCAAAGGTGATGAAATTAAGGGTGAAGAGGGCTTCGGTGAGCCGCAGGTGAGGGTATGGGGAAGGGGTGTTAATCCTTTGTAAACAGTCCTTTAAGGTCCTGTTCATACGTTCAATTATGCCTTGTCCTTGAGGGTTATAAGGGATGCCAGTAACATGTTTTAAACTCCAAGACGACAGAAAGGAGCGAAATTGAGCAGATGTGTAAGGAGGGCCATTGTCTGTTTTTGTGGTCCAAGGCACTCCTGTAACCAGCATAGCCATTTTTACAGCCTTTATGGCATGGCTAGCCTTTTCTGTTAAAGCAGTGGCATAAATAAATTTGGAATATGTATCTGTGATGACATGTATATATTTGAGTGTTCCAAATGAAGAGTACTGGATCATGTCCATTTGCCATAAAGAATTAGATGAAAGCCCCTTAGAGTTAACTCCTTGAGGTTGTAAGGGACCCAAAGGTGCAAAAGGGGCACAAGCAGCACAGGTTCTGCATAAATGTTTGCACTGAATAATTCAGGATACAGTTTGTGGAGGTGGGAAGGGGACATGTGAAATTTTTGGTGGAGGAGCCTAGCTTGTTCCAATAATTGGACAGAGATCACAATGATAAGTTTGTCTGCCTCATCATTGCCTTGTGCTATGAACCCTGGTAATCTTGAATGAGATCTTATGTGCTCAATAAAAAAGAGATGTTGTCTATTCTCTAGGAGCGTTTTAAGTATCTGTAATGCAATATCAACAGGGGATGATGAGCCCCTAAAGCTGGAGAAGGAAGTAACCTTAGTAGACTGTACCACATACTGACTCTCAGAGAAAATGTTAATGGACCTAGCTTCGGTTTCTTCTAAGGCTTTGATAATGGCATACAGTTCACCAATTTGGACAGATGCTTTATTAGGCCATAAAAAATTTTGTCCAGTTTTTTAGGGGCTTTGATTATTACCTCTATTTGATGGGGGCTGGCATCAATAAAGGTACATGGAGCAACACGAATGGGTGAGGAAGAGGGGAAGGCATGAAAATGGGAATGAATAATGAGGTATTGTAAGATCTGAAGGAGCTTATCAGGAGGAAGGTGATTATATACGTCACCTGAAAAGCCTGCAAGTATAGCTTGCAAAAGGAAATTATCTCCCATTAAAAATTGAATTTTTGTCAGGGAAATAGGCAACATCTTTTTATTAGGCTCCCTGTTGAAAATTCTTTTTCAATGTGCATGCATCTTATGTGACACAAGGAGGACACAAGTCTGGGAGTTATTTTATGAGAGGTGGACCATGAGGGATGGATCCAAAAAATTGCCACATGTCCTTGTAGAGAGGACAATTCCCCATAAGAGTTCCTGGGTGTTTATCCTATAGATGTTTAGAGTGTCTAATGAGGCTGATATAGAATAAAGGGCCTTTGTAGCATCAGGGTACAAAACAATGTTTTTGTGGGTGTGATTTGAAAGTCTTAAAGAAGAGTAGTAAATCCTCAGGGGAAAGAGATAGTAAGGGTTTAAGCCAATTGATCTGACCTCATACTTTTGTATCTCATGTAAGGAGTATTTCTTTTTTATTAGTAACTGTGGGGACAAGGGCCTAATGCTTGAGATAATTTTATAACCTAAGAATTCATAGGGAGGGACCAGTTGTACTTTATCATTAACAATGTAAAGGCCAATGTTTTTAAGATTCTGTAGGATTTCTGAAAGGAGGGATTTCAATTTTTTTGTTATTTGTGGGCCACATGTAAATCATCCACATAATGAATAAGCAAGCATTGAGTCTTAATATATTGTGTCACTGTACCAATGTAATTTTGACATACGTTGGGCTGTTTTTCATTCCCTGGGGTAGAACTTTCCAATGAAATCTCTTTGCAGGGGTTTGATAATTGGGTTCCCATAAAGTGAAGGCAAAAACTGCCTGTCATCCTTATGTAAGGGAACTGAGAAAAAACAGTCCTTGATATCTATGATAGCTAGATAGTAATTCAAGGGAATAGAACTGGAATGTGGGATGCCAGCCTGGAGTGGGCCCATTTTTTCATGCGCTTATGAACCTGGGGTAGATCTTGTAACAGGCGATATTTCCCTGACTTTTTTCTAATAACAAAGATACGGTGTTATGAGGGCTTAAGGAGGGTTCAATATGTCCCAGTCTTAATTGTTCTGTCACTAAAGACTTAAGAGCAGAAAGTTTTCTTCTAATATTGGCCACTGATCCAACCATATGGGTCCCATGTGATTCCATTTCAGTTTAATGGTCTCTGATGTTCTTAGCACAGAAGCAGTGGCCTTTAGAATTGGGGGTGCTATGTATCTTTTGCTGGGGAAATGTCATTTGATCCTTTTCTAAGATGTCATCATAAAAGGCTTGGTCATCTGTTGTTAAGATGACACCCATGGCAGTAATCAAATCTCTGACCTGCAGAGTGGTAGTGATATCTGCTACTAGTGGCTTAATATGGTCTATATTGCCATCATAGTCTTTCCAGGTTACATTGCTTGTAACTTTTATGGTCCATTGGTTTCCTCCTACTCCTTTTATGGGGGGGCCATTGATTGTTTTCCCAATGCAACATTCGTCTAGCATCATTCTCTCCGATTATGGTGACATCAGCTCCTGTATCTAATATGCTTTTGATTGGTGTCCCATCCAGGGAGACTGTCATTTGAGGTACATGGTCATACACAGGGAGTGTCCATTGGATGCTAGGTGACCCTTGTTTTAGCGGGATTGAGAGTTGCCCCACGAGTTTAAAGGAGCCTTTTTATAGCTGGACCTATGATCTTTAGCCCAGTGTAAACTTTTCCCACATTTGGGGCAAGGTGTTTTTGGCTTAATCAAGAGTTCAGGGCATGAGCTTTTAAAGTGTCCGGGCTTTCCACAGCACCAACATGGGGGTCCTTTGTCTGTTTCTGAATGGTCAGAGCATTAACAGAAGTAGCCAAAGCCTCAAATGGGGTGGTGGAAGAATTGATATCTTTGGTAGCTACTATCCACTTATGAATATGTTCATTACAGAAAGGAATGACCGTGTTACAGAAAGGTGTATTTGCTCCTTCCCAGATCAAATCTTTAATCAATGCACCTCTTGCTGGTCCATCTGGGGTGCATCTCTCCACCACTTCAGTCACATGTGTTAAAAAGTCAGCAAATCTTTCATCAGGTCCTTGGATAATGTTATGAAAAAAGGACTCTGGTCTTTGAGCTCTGCAAGTCATTAGGCTTTGTAAGGCCATTTGTCTAATGGTAGATTGTAAAACAGGATCACTATGTTGACTTCTGCCTGTAAGCATATTTATTGTGATTTGTATGTCATATTGTAGATTACTATGGGCCTGGCTTTCAGCCATGTCATCATAGGCTGCTCTCCATTGTAAAAAGCCTGAGGGAGAGAGAACAGCTTTAAGGAGAGAATACCAATAATAATGGGTCTGTAATTGGAAAGCCCATTGTAAAAGGATTTGTTCAAAATTAGAGGAGTCAACCCCACCTTCTGTTACAGCTTTTTTATTTAGCGCCAGGTCCCCTAAGGGGGTAGAAACCCATGACCTCATTTGAATGTTATGTTCCATATTTACAGGGAAGGTAGCCATAGGGTTATGAGCATGCCTGTATGTGGGTTACTGTAGAGCATCCCTGGGTGCCCGTGGCATAACATGATTACCAGTGAAGGAGGATCTCAGATCAAGTGGAGGGTCTTCCATAGGGTATGTCTGGAAAGAAAGCTAAGGTCCTGCAACAGGTATGTATAAGGAGGAGGTTGGCAGGGATCCGTTATGATGGAGGGGTGGAGTCACCTCTGGCACAGACCTGTGAACCTCTGCAGAGTCCTCAACCAGGGAGGGGGAAGGAAGGGATCCATAGGAAGAACAAAGGACTAAATTTGGGTTCTCTGCACAAGTTATATTGTAGTAATTAATCATTTCCTAAGCAGAGGATCCTTTAAGGCTTGCTACAATGCCTAGGAGCATGGGAACAAAAGACGCCGGAAGGATATGGCCGTCCTGGACTTCCCTCTTATGGGCCAGGAAAAGCACTCCCATCCAAATCTGTGGGTCCCAGACATTTTCTGGGGAAGTCCAAGTAGCTAAGATTAAGGCTTCCTACCAAAAATCTTCTAAGTCCTTCAGTATCACTTTGATCCTACATAAGTCTAGTAGAGCCTTAAGGGAAGCCAGATGGTGTGCCTTCTAATGGGATGGTAAATTACCCATTTATGGAGAGGAAATGGAGCAGAGATGACTAGAAGGTGAGTGGACAAGGCAAAAATGTGCAGAAAATAAAAAGCAATCACTAGAACCAAGGTCAAAGTGAAAACAACTCCTAAAAGGGTAACTAACGTCCAAGCAGAGACCTAGTGCAGGACATTCGCAGAGGTGTTTTGGATCTAAGCATCCTGTGCTTAGTGAGCCCCATTCAGGCCGATTCAATATAATCAAACCTGGGCTCTAAGTTCTGAAAGGACCAGTTTCCCATATGAACTCACCAGGAAAAGCCTTGGCTTAGAGGGGTTCTTTGATCGTTGGGAAAACAAACAACCGTTGTGTTCTTAACCTTAAGAGCACAATGATGGACAAACATTGAAAGGAGATGAGGAGGGGGCCACCTGCTCACCTTCAAGGACTGCAAGCAAAGGAACACCAAATCAAAGGGGTCACTCACCAAAGTGAGCTTTACCGGAGTGGGTGTCTCGTCTACACTGAAGGCAGCACCACCCCAAGTTGGTGTACCAGATGTTGCTGAATCCCTATGGGGCCGCCAGGAAAAGGAGGGGAAGGGGCAGTGTCTCGTGGGCTCGAGGCAAATGGGTGAGCCGGTGACAGGGTCACCACCCAGACCCCGGAAAGTCAGGTGAGAAGCGACAGGCAGAGGAAGAGTTGGCTGCAGAATCAGCTTTATTCAGGAAGTGTTTGCGCTTATATAGGGTAGGGGTCCAATCAGGTGTGGCCATCTTTCCACTCAGGGGAAGGGTGAGAGCAGCCACTAATCATTTAGCTATTTACTAGGTGTCACATAATAGTTTCACCACTGACATCATAGCCTCACTAGTGACATCCTAGACTCAATATATCTTTCTCACCACTGACATTCCAGCCTTACTGTGACATCACACCTTCACCTGTGACATAACAGCCTCATTGTGACATCAGGCTCACCACTAACATCACAGACTCATTGTGCCATCAAAACCTCTTCAGTGACATCACAAAATCACTGTCATCAGAGCCTGAATATGACATCATAGCCACATTGTGTCCTCACAGATTCACTGTAACATTAAAACCTGACAGTGCCATCACCACCTGACAGTGTATTCACAGCCTCATTGTGACATAATAGCCATATCACGCTAGCAAAACATCACTGTGACATAAAGCTTCACCTCTGACAGTACAGCCTCACTGTGACATTGGAGCCTAACCAGTGATAATACAGCCTCACCAATGACATAGTATCCATGTGAAAGTACAGTCACCAATGTCATCTCAACCTCACTGTGACATCATGACTTCACATTAAAATCACAGCCATAACTGTGCCAACACAGCCTCACTGTTACATCACAGCCTCACCACTGATAGGACAGGCTCACCATGATATTACAGCCTCACCAGTGACACCACAGCCTCATGGTGATATCATAACCTCACCGTGGCATCACAGCCTCACCAGTTATATCACATCATCAATGCGACATCTCAGCCTCATCTCCCACATCAGTCTCACTTCTGAAATCATGGCCTAATCATATACCACACAGCTGCACTGTGACAGCAGAGCCTCACTGTGCCATCAAAACCTCTCCAGTGACATCACAACATCATCATATCATCAGAGCCTCACTATGACATCATAGCCACACTGAGTCCTCACAGCTTCACTGCCACATTACAACATGACAGTGCCATCACAAACTCACTGTGACAGCACCCTTGCATTGACATAATAGCCTCATGATGACATCACATACACACCTCTGACAGCCTCACTGTGACATCACAGCCTCACCTCTGAGGTTCTACACTCACTGTGACATCACAGCCTAACTGACATTACAGGTTCACCTCTGAAATCATTGCACATGTGTGACATCACAGCATAGACTCTGACAATATAGCCTCACTGTTTCATCACAACCTCTGTGTCACATCATAGGCTCACCTCTGAAATCTTCACCTCAGTGTAACATCAAATCCTCATCACTGACATCCTACTCAGACTCACCATGACACCACAGCCTCACAACTGACCTCACTGGCTCACTGAAACATGACAGCCTCCCTCTGACACCACAGTTTTGCTATTGATATCACCACCTCACAGTGACAAGGTAACTTCCCCACTGACATCACAACCTCACAGTGACATCAAAGCTTCATTGTGACATCACAGCCATACCATGCCATCAAAGTATCACTGTGACATAAAGCTTCACCTCTGACATTATATCCTCTCTGTGACATCACAGCCTGAGTTTGACACAATAAAATCACTGTGATATTAGAGCCTCACCAGTGACAATACAGCTTCACCAATGATATAGTCTCCCTGTGAAAGCACAGTCACTACTGACATCACAACCTCACTGAAATCATAACCTCACTAACTTCGCTGTGGCATCACAGCCTCACCAATAATATGCCAGCCTCACTATGACATCTCAGCCTCATCACTGACATAAGCCTTATTTATGACATCACAGCATAACAAATGATATCACAGCCTAACTCTGATATCACATCCTGTCCTCTGACATCGCAGACTCACTGGGACCTTATAGCCTTGACCATAAAATCACCACCTCACTGTGACATCACAAGATAACAGTGACATCAAAGCCTCACAATGGCATCACCTCCTCACTAGTGACATGACAGCCTCACTGTGACATCATACCCTTATCACTTACATCAGCCTCATTCTAACATCACAGCCTAACCACTGAAATCTCAGCTGAACTGCGATGTCATAGTCATTAAACACTTATACCACAGCCTCACTGTGATATCACAAATTCATGGTAAAATAACAGCTTCACAATGATATTACAGCCTCTACTCTGACATCAGAGCCTCACTGTGACTGCACAGCCTCACCGCTGATCTCCCAACCTCACTGTGAAATCCAGGCATCACCCCTACCCACTGACACCACAGACTTACCTGTTACAGCATAGCCTCATCGTGACAAGTCTTGCCACTGACATCACAGTCTCACTGTGACATCACAGCCTCAACACTGATAGAACAGGCTCACTGTGATATTGCAGCCTCCCCTATGACACCACTATCTCATGGTGACATAAAAACATCACTGTGGCATAACAGTCTCATCAAGTATATCCCATTGTAAATGCAACATCTCTGCGTCATCTCTCACATTGGTCTCACTTCTGAAATTACAGCCTAACCACTGTCCTCACAGCCTCACTGTGACATCACAGACAAATTGTGATATCACAGCCTCACTGTGACATCACAGCGTCATGGTGACATAACAGCCACACAGTGACATCAAAGCCTCAGCACTGGTATCCTAACTAGCCTTACCATAACACAACAGCCTCACCACAGATAACACAGGCTCACTGTGATGTAACAGACTCAGCAGTGACATCATAGCCTTTGACATCATAAACAGTGACACCACAGACTCACATGTTACACCACTGTCTCATTGTGACATCAATCTTCCCACAGATATCACAGCCTCACAGTGACCTCACAGCTTCACTGTGACCTCATATTCTAACCTAATACATCCTGTTACATCATAGCCTCATGGTGAAATCAGCATTGCCACTGACAATACATCTTCCACAGTGACCTCACAGCCTCACTGTGACATCACAATGTGATGTCACAGCTTCACAGTAATATCACAGCTTCCCAGTGATCTCATAGCCTCACTGTGGCATTACAGCCTCAATTGTGACATCACAGCCTCACTGTGGTATCACAGACTCACTGTGATGTAACAGGCTAACCTCTGAAATCCAGGCATCAGTGACACCACAGACATCCTGCCTATTCTCACTATGACACCATAGCCTCTTCACTGACATTCAGGTTCACGGTCACATAACATCTCAACAGTGACACCACAGCATCTCTATGGCATCACAGAGTCACACAGAAACATCCCAGCCTCACTGTGACATCTCAGCCTCATCACTGACATCAGCCTCAATTCTGACATCACAACCTAACCAATGAAATCTGAGCCCACCTGTGATGTTATAGTCTATCACCACTGATATCACAGCTTCACTGTAATATCACAACCTCACAGTAACATTACCACCTCACAGTGACATCACAACCTCTCCTCTGACATTACAGCCTCAGTGAGACTGCACAGTCTCACCACTGACGTCCTTACCTCACTGTGAAATCCAAGCATTACCCATGATGTCACAGCCTCACCGACATCTCATGGAATCAGCCTTGACATCACAGCCTCACTGTGACATAACAGGCTAAACTCTGAAATCATAGCATCAGTGACACCATTGACTCCCTACCATACCATGCCTTTAAAGCAACATTGTGACATAAAGCTTCACCTCTGACATCATAGCCTTCCTGTGACATCACAGTGTCTCTATTGACATCAAAACCTCACTGTTACATCACAACATCCCCAGTAACATCACAACTTCCCAGTAACATTACAGCCTCATTGTGACATCACAGCCAACCCTTGCCATCAAAGCATCACTGTGACATAATGCTTCACATCTAACATCATAGCATCACAGACTCAGTTTGACACAATAAACTCACTGGGACATTGGACCCTTGCCAGTTACAATACAGCATCACTAATGATGTAGTCTCCATGTGTCACTACTGACATCACAACCTCACTGTGCCAGCACAGCCTCACTACTGATAGGACAGTCTCACTGTGACATTCCGGCCTCACCACTGACATCACAGCCTCATCGTGACATCATAACTTCACTGTGGCATCACAGTCTCACCACTGGTATCCTACCTAGCCTTACTAGGACACCACAACCTCACCACAGATAGCACAGGCTCACAGTTATGTGACCACCTCATCAGTGACATTATAGCTTTTGATATCATAAACAGTGACACCACAGTCTTACATGTCATATCACTGCCTCATTGTGACATCAATCTTCCCACAGATATTGCAGCCTAACTGTAACCTCACAGTCTCACTTTGGCATCACAGCCTCACCTCTGACATCACAGCCTCACTGTGACATATCAGGCTAACTTCTGAAATCATAGCATCAGTGACACCACGGACCTCCTGCCTAGACTTGCTATGACACCATAGCCTCATCACTGACATTTCAGGCTCATGGTCACATGACAGCCTCAAAAGTGACACCACAGCCTCGCTGTAGTATCACAGCCTCACTAGTAACATCCCAGCCTCACTGTAACATCTCAATCCCATCACTGACATCAGCCTCACTTCAGACATCACAACCTAACCACTGAAATCACAGCTGAACTGTCCCTAACTCTCAGTCCCTACTCTCTCCCCCCCCCCATTTTTGGAGCATGCATGGAGTGTGCATGTCAAAACTTCTCTCTGGATCCTCCTCTCTGATGAGGTGTAGGGACTCAGTATCATTGCCTAGAGCTCTTTTTCGTGTTCCCCTTTAGTATAGGAACACTATTGTGGCTGTTAATCCCTTGGCTCTAAGGATCCTAGTGCCTGCGATCCATGCTAGATTTGGGGGTCAATGATATGTTGGTCATAGCTTCATTGTGACATCACAAACTCTGTTACATCAGCCTTGAAACTGACATAATAGCGTCATGGTGACATCACATACATACCTCTGACATAGCCTCACTGTGACATCACAGACTTAATGTGACATCAGCCTTCCAACTGACATCACAGTCTCACTGTGACCTCACAGCCTCCACAGTGACATCACCAACATCCTTTGACATCACGGGATCACAGTGTCATCACAGTCACACAGTGACATCAAAGCCTCACAGTGGCATTAAAGCCTCACCAGTGTCATTCCAGCCTCACTGTGACATGATACCCTCATCATCCACACTAGCCTCATTCTGATATCACAGCCTAACCACTGAAATCACATCCTCACTGTAATGTCAGAGTCGCACTCCACTGATATCTCAGCCAAATTGTGATATTACGGCATCATTGGTGACAACACCACCTCACTGTGACATTGTCACAACCTAACCTGTGAGGTTATAGCTTCACTGTGACATGACAGCCTCACTATGACATCATAGACTCACCTCTGAAGTCATTGCCCAACTGTGACATCACAGTATCAACTCTGATGTTAAAGCATCACTGTTTCATCACAGCCTCACTATGAAATACAGGCTCACCTCTGAAATCCTAACCTCAATGCGACAACACACCCTCATCACTGATATCCTAGCTAGCCTCACTATGACACCACAGCCTCACCACTGACCCCATAAGCTCACTGAAACATGACAGCTTCCCTGTGACACCACAGTGTCAGTATTGACATCACAACCTCTCTGTGATATCCCAACTTCACTGACATCACAACCTCACATTGACATCACAGCCATACGCTGAAATCAAAGCATCACCGTCACATAATTATTCACCTTTGAAAGCATAGCCTCACTGTGACATCACAGCTTCAGTCTGACAAAATAAACTCACTGTGACATAACAGCCTCACCAGTGACAATACAGCCAAATGAATGACATAGTTTCCCTGTGAAAGCACAGTCTCTACTGATATCGCAACTTCACTGTAACATCACAACCTCATAGTGACATCACAGCCACACTATGCCTACACATCCACATTGTGACATCACAGCCTGTCCAGTGATAGGACAGGATCAGTGTGATATCACAACTTCACAAGTGGCACTACAGCCTCATGGTGACATCACAACCTCACTGTGCCATCATAGCCACACTGTGCCAGCACAGACTCACTGTGACATCAATGCTTCATCCCTGATAGGACAGACTCACTGTGAAAATAAAGCATCACCAGTGACACCACAGTCTCATGGTGACATCATAACCTCACTGTGGCTTCACAGCCTCACTGTGACATCACAGCCAAACTGTGCCAACACACCATCACTGTGACATCACAGCTCACCACTGATAGGACAAGCTCAGTGTGATATTACAGCCTCACCAGTGACATCACAATCTCATAGTGACATCATAACCTCACTGTGACACTACAGTCTCATCAGTTATATCACATCATCAATGTGACCTCTCAGCCTCATCTCTCACAATAGTCTAACTTCTGAAATCACAGCCTAACCACTAACCTAGTAGCTTCACTGCAACCTCACAGCCTCACAGTGACATCACAGTATCTTTGAGATATCACAAACTCATTGTGACGTCAATCTTGCCACTGACATAATAGTCCCATGGTGACATCACATACACATCTCTGACATAGCCTCACTGTGACATTGCAGCGTCAATGTGATATCACAGCATCAACACTGACACCATAGAATCACTGTGACATCTGCCTTGTCACTGATATCACAGTCTCATTTTGACCTCACAGCCTCTACTGAGACATCACCCAATCCCTGTGACATCACAGGTTCACGGTGACACCACAGACACAAGGTGACTTCAAAACCTCATAGTGGTATCACAGCCTAACCTCTGGTATCCTACCTAGCCTTACTATGAATGACACCACAGCCTCAGCTCTGATAGCACAAAGTCGCAGTGATGTGACAGCCTCAGCAGTAACTTCATTGCTCAACTGTGACAACAAAGCATCAACTCTAATGTTATAACCTCACTGTTTCATCACAGCCTCACTGTGACATCACAGGCTCACCTCTGAGACCATAGCTGCAATACGACATCATGCCCTCATCACAGACATCCTACCTAGCCTCACTATAACACCATAGCCTCACCACTGATCTCACAGGCTCACTGAATCATGACAGCCTCCCTGTGACACCACAGTGTCGCTATGGACATCACAACCTCACTGTGACATCACAACTTCACAGTGACATCTCGGCCTCATTGCCACATCACAGCCATATTGTACTATCAAGCATCACGGTAACATAAAGTTTCACTTCTGACATCACAGCCTCAGTTTGATACAATTAACTCACTGTGACATTAAAGATTCACTAGTGAGAGTACAGCCTCACTAGTGACATTGTCTCCCTATGAAAGCACTATGACATCACAACCTCACTGTGACTTCACAGCCACACTGGGCCAGGACAGCCACACTGTGACATCACAGCCTCACCACTGGTATCCTACCTACCCTTATAGGGACACCAAAGTGTCACCCCAGATATTACAGGCTCAGCAGTGACATCATAGCCTTTGATATCATAAAAAGTGACACCATAGCCTCACAAGTTACATCACTGCCTCATTGTGACATCAATCTTCCCACAGATATCACAGCCCTACACTGATCTGACAGCCTCACTGTGATCTCACAATCTAAACTGTTATATCATAGACTCATATGTTACATCATATCCTCATGGTTAAATCAGCCTTGCCACTGACATCACATCTTCCATAATGACTTCACAGCCTCACTGCAGCATCACAACCTTTCTGTGACGTCACAGTATCATAGTGACATCACAGCCTCATAGTGATATCACAGCCTTACTGCTGCATTATAGTCTTATTACTGACATCACAGCCTCACTGTGACATAACTGGCTAACCTCTCAAATCATAGCATCAGTGACACCGCAGATATCCTGCATAGCCTCGCTATGACACCACAGCTTCATCACTGGCATTTCAGGCTCATGGTAACATGACAGCCTCAACAGTGATACCACAGCCTCGCTGTGGCATGACAGCCTCACCAGTAATATCTCAGCCTCATCACTGGCATCAGCCTCGCTTCTTCCATCACAGCCTAACCACTGAATCATAGCCAATCACAACTGATATCACACACTCACTGTGATATTACAACCTCACGGTGACATCACTGCCTCACAGTGACATCACAGCCTCTCCTCTGACATCACAGCTTCAATGTGACTGCACGGCCTCACCACTGAAGTCCTAAACTCACTGTGATATCCAAGCATCACCCCTGATGTCACAGTTTCACTGACATCACAGCCTCCTCCCAGCCTGCTCACTGGCACCACAGGTCACCTATTACATCATAGCCTCATTGTGACATTATTCTTGCCACTAACATTACAGCCTCACTGAGACATCACCGCTTCCAGTGTGATATCATCTCACGGTGACGTGACAGCCCACAGTGACATCCAACCTTCACAGTGACACTGCAGCCTCAGTGTGACATAATATCCTCATCAGTGACAGCACAGCCTCACCTGTGACATCAACGTAGCCACCGACATTAGTCAAAACACTGATAACACTGCCACACCAATGACAACACCACATTTGACATCAAAGCCTCACCAGGGTTACTGTCACATAATAGGTTCACCACTGACATCATTGTCTCACCATTTACATCATAGACTCACTAGGATATCTTTCTCACTGCTGACATTCCAGTCTTATTGTGACATCAGCCTCACCACTAACATCGCAGCCCCACTGTGCAATAAAAACCTCTCCAGTGACATCACAACATTACTGTGTTATCAGAGCCTCACTGTGACATCATAGCCACAGTGTGTCCTCACAACCTCACTGTGAAATTACAAACTGAGAGTGGTATCACACTCTCACGGTGACATATCAAACTCATTGTGACATCAGCCATGCCCTTGGCATAATACCTCATGGTGACATCACATACACACCTCTGACATAGCCTCACTGTGACATCACAGCCTCACTGTGACATCACAGCTTCAATGTGACATCACAGTATCACCACTGACATCATAGCCTCACTGTTACATTAGCCTTGCTACCGACATCACAATCTCACTGTGACCTCACATCCTCCACTGTGACATCATAAACTCCCCGTGACACCATAGACATATGGTGACATCAACATCTCATAGTGGTATCATAGCCTCGCAGTGACTTCACAGGCTTTCCACTGACACCACAGTCTCACCTGTTACATCATAATCTCATTGTGGCCTCATTTTTACCACTGTTGTCATAGACTCACTGTGACATCACAGCTTTTAGAGTGATGTCATCTCATGGTTACATGACAACCTACAATGACATACAACCCTCACAGTTGACTTCATAGCCTAACAGTGACATTGTATCCTCACCAATGACAGCACTGACTCATTTGTGACATCAGCATCACCACTGACATTAGTCAGATTGACATCAAGGCCACACCAGTGACAACACAGCCTTTAACATCACAGCCTCACCAGTGTCACGGTCCAGTAATAGGTTCAACACTGACACCAGAGACTCACCAGTGTTGTCATAGGCTCAGTAGGACATTTTTCTCACCACTGATATTCCAGCCTTATTGCAGCATCACACCTTCACCAGTGACATCACTGCCTCATTGTGATGTGACTAACATCACAACCACACTGTGCCATCCAAACCTATCAAGTAACATCACATCACTGTGTCCTCAGAGCCTCACACTGACATCATAGCCACACGTTGTCCTCACAGCCTCATTGTGATATTACAACCTGCACTGACATCTTAGACTCACTGTGACATCAGCCTGGCAACTGACATAATAGCATCATGGTGACATCACAAACACACTACTGACACAGTCTCTCTGTGACATCATAGCCCCAATGTGACATCACAGCAGCACCACTGATATCATAGCCTCACTGTGACACCAGCTTTGCCATGACATCACAGTCTCACTGTGACCTCATAACCTCCATCATGACATCAGCATCTCCCTGTGACTTCAGGGGCTCACGGTGACACCACAGACATGGTGACATCAAAGCTGCACTGTGTCATCATGGCCTCAGTTTCACACAGTAAATTCACTGTGACATTAGAGCCTCACCAGTGACAGTACAGCCTCAACAATGACATAGTCTCCCTATGAAAGCACAGAGACTACTCTCATCACAGCCTCACCACATATAGCACAGGCTCACAGTGACATGATAGCCTCAAAAGTGACATAATAGCCTTTGACATCATAAACATTGACATCACAGCCTCATATGTTACATCACTGCCTCAGTGTGACATCAATCTTCCCACAGATATCACAGCCTCACAGTGAACACACAGTCTCTCTGTGACCTCATAGTCTATCCTGTTATACCATAGACTCACCTGTTACATTGTACCCTCATGATGAAGCCAGCCTTGCCACTGATATCACATCTTCCAGAGTGACCTCACAGCTTCACAGTGACAACAGAACCTCTCTTTAATGTCACAGCCTCATATTGACATCATAGCTTCACAGTGATAGCACAGCATCACTGTGGCATTATAGCCTCATTTCTGACATCACAGCCTCACTGTGACTTCACAGCCTCACAGTGAACTCAGCCTGTTCACTGACACCACAGGCTCACCTGATACATTTTGCCACTGACATCACAGCCTCACTGTGACATCACAACTTCCCCAGTGACATCACACTTTCCTAGTGACACCACAGTCTCATGGTGACATCATAACCTCATTATGGCATCACAGCCTCACCAGTTATATCACGTCGTCAATGCAGCATCTCAGCCTCACCTCTCACATCATTTTCACTTCTGAAATCACATGCTAACCATTGACATCATAGCTTCACTCTGATATTACAGCCTCACTTTGCCATCACACCCTCAGCGTGATATCACAGCCTCATTGTGACATAACAGCCATACTCTGTCATGAAAACATCACTGTGACATAAAACTTCACTTCTGACATCATAACCGCACTGTGACATGACAGTCTCACTATGACATCACAGGCTTACCTCTGAAATCATTGCACAAATATGACATCACAGCATTGACTCTGATGTTATAGCCTCACTGTTATATTATGGCTTCACTATGACATCACAGGCTCACCTCTGAAATCATAGCCTCAATGCAACATCACACCCTCATTACTAACTAGCCTCACTCTTACACTACAGCCTCACGACTGACCTCAAAGGCTCACTATAACATGACAGCCTGCCTGTGTGATAGTTAAGCCTGGGTGTCAACTTGACACACCCGGTAATAACTAAGATGGGCTGAAACCACCTCTGGAAAGGATCAACTGAGACCACTTGATCGAATTGTACCCACCCTAGATCCTCTCAGGACCTCCAAAGCTCTCATAGTATCCTCCCAGTACTGCATCATATAAAAAGGAGCCACCAAAGAGAACAGATGCCTTACTGCAGCTGTGCTATGAATCGCTATTCCTTCCATCCGCCC
Source organism: Typhlomys cinereus (assembly GCA_023101885.1). Lineage (NCBI taxonomy): Eukaryota > Metazoa > Chordata > Mammalia > Rodentia > Platacanthomyidae > Typhlomys > Typhlomys cinereus. The sequence continues at coordinate 226,019 of JALPQD010000146.1, forward strand.
GGTTTATTTGACCCTCTAGTCTTCCAACCCACCAAGTTGTTTTCGGCTAAAGACTTTAGGAATTCTCCAGCATTCCACCATCACCCACTTGACTACCGAACTGAGCAGCTACTGGCAGCCATCATTGGACTACCTTGGCCTTACTGTAAGTTGACTCAATACATTCCATATATATATATGTGTCGAATATGTGTCATTGTGTCGAATCTCCATCTCTAGAATACCTGACTAATACAGATTGTGGTACCAGGAGTGGTTCTAGAGAAAGAGAATTGTAAAAATGTATTTTGCTAGCAGATTTGGTGTCATCTTGTGTTGGCTCCCTAACACAATCAAACCACCAGCTGCTAAAGACTGACCAGGCAATAAGGAGAAAGTTAATGTTTGGAGTGAACTGTTCCGAGAATTGGTGAAAGTAGGTGTGTTGTACCTTTTATGAGGAGTGAGGAGTTTGGTTATTCAATATATAAAACTTTTCACAACATGAGTGAAAATAAGGAAAGCAATGATGCTGATTGGTTGCTACTGGCATCTCTTGATAAATACACAATGAGAAGGAAAACCTCAGACATGAAAATATCCAACTCAGAAAGCATGTAAACAATCTGGAGGCCTCTAAGTGTGACTTAGAAGCAACTCTGGAAAGGAAAGACTTCACTGGTGAAATTGCCCGCTCCAAATGTGCATAAACAACTTAGAAGTTTCTAAGTGTGTTCTGGAAGAGAATCTTTTCTCCAGTAGCAATAGGGCTCGAATTGCAGAAAATCAAACCCAAACCTTGATTATTAGATTGGCTGAGTTACAACATAAATTAAACACCCAGCCTCGAAGGGTGTTGGTGGTTAAAGTAAGAGTGCTGATTAGCAAAGAGTGGGATCCTGGAAAGTGGGATGCTGATGTGTGGGAAGACCAAACTGATGATGTGGATGAGTGTAGTTGTCATGGGGACATATGTAGTAGGCTGGAGGTGGGGGTAAGCAGGTGCAAAGTCAACATTACAGACTCCGGAAATCAGGAGCAAAGCAGGCTCTCAGGCTTGCAGGCTTATTTATTGTAAATAGCAATAGCGGGCTGCTTATATACCCTGCCCAAAGTCCCAGCGTGAGCTTTGTTGCTGTGTTGTCTTGTCCATGTTGGTCCTCTCAGTCAGGCAGTTTGACGTCAGCAACAGGCACAACAGCAGGTTCTAGCTTGAGGAAGTTGCATTCACGCATACAGCCCATATAGTTAATACAGGTCTGCCTGGTCCATTCCTCTTACATATCCATCCTTTTTATTGATTTTGAAAACCATAGGGAGCTAGAGTTCTTTGCTTTGACATTGTTGACCCCACCTCAGAGGGCATCCAGCATTATGGACCATGCATGCCTTAGGTTGTCCTATTTCACAGGATCTTACCTGCCATTGACTACCGGCCCTTGAAAGAGCTCACCTCTGGGAGGCATGTCAGGATATGTGGATAATAGATTAGACCAAGGCCTCACGAATCTCTGCAATCCAAGCTCAAACCACGTTTCTAGGAGGGCCATGGCTTGGATGTTCAATGGCCATAAGTACCTGCAGCATGGTCTTGTTGATGGAGTGCTGCTGCGAGATGTGCTGAAGGAAACAAGCAATAAAACTAATATAAGAACAATTCCTCCTATGATAGCATAAATTACAATCAAAGAGGGATCAAACAGCCTTTTAACATTGTTCCATATTCTGGTTACAAACCCAGTATCTATAAGCAGGGGAGCCACATGTGTCATGTTAATGTATTCTATCTGTTGGGCCAAAGTCAATGAGTAATTAAGGAAGGCCTGAGACCAAGGCTCCTTGATGTACTGAGAAGGCTGTTCACAAGCCTTGGAAATGAGACCCATAAAATGTTAAGAAAATAAAGGCACTAGATTTGATGGGATAAAATTCTATAAAAGAATTCAAAGGAATGAGTAATTTCAATCAAGTAATATCATAGTGACTTTGTTATTTTGGGAACACGTAGAAAAACCTTTACGAACACAATGGCATTTTCATTTGTAGTCCTATTAAATGTGAAAATCAAGCAAGATAATCTTTCATGAAAGAAAACTTATAATCTATGAGTAAAATAATTGTGATCAATATAAAACAAGTAAAGGCTTTAGATGTCATTAAAATTATTTGTTCTTATTTTTAAGTATGCATACATGTATTTAAAAATGGCATGCCAAAATTTTTATATTAACACACAACAAAAATGAAAAAAAATTGAAATGGCCACAGATTTTTTTTGTTGAAACGCAAGACACACAACATATAAACATTGAACATATAAACATACAAACACATGAACAACATACAATTTACTGGCAACTGTACAATTTATCCAACAACTTGGATAAGCTCGAAAGCTTTATCAAAGGTAGTTTAACATTTAGGAAAACATTTAAACATTTAAAACAAGATCTCATGTTAAGTCCAGCAGCTTAGCTTAATTATGAAAGACAGTGAAAGCAGATTAAACTTTAAAATTTAGCATCAAAACCAAATTACTATTTAAGAAACTTTATATTTCTATCTTTTTTTCTAGCAAGGAAAAGCACCCTCATCCATAGGTCTGGTTCCCACATATTCTCTGGGGAGATCCAACGTGCTGAACCCACAGCCTCATTCCAAAATTCCTATAGGCCAGCAGTCTTAACCTTGAGGCCTCTAGTCACTAGGAGAGATTTTAAGGTACATATTTGGGACTCCTTACAGTGTGAGTGGAAGTTGCTCATTTTTCTAAAGAACATAGATGAAACTAAAGAGGGACAGACAAGACAAGGATTGTATTGGACCCAAATGTCGTGTGCTTGGTGGGGACTTCCGTGATTCTTAGACCACAGCTGTATGACCCACACGGTGTCTGGATGAGAAGGGTCAGTTGGGAGGCCGCTCCTGGGTTCTGTCTCCTGGGGGGTCAACACTTATGTGGAGACCCCGGGCAAACCAGAACCAAAATGTGGGCCTCCCTATCCATGTACAGAGAAAAACAGAGAAAGGGAGAGGGACCTTCCTGCTCACCTCTCACGAAGGTAAAGAATGTTAAATACAAAGGGTTCCGCTTACCAAAAAACTGCCAATGGGGGCACAGTACTCGACACTCAGTGCCACAGGGGGAAAGGGCCACCATGGAAGCCCCATGTTGGGGTGCCAGATGTAGCAGTCTTAGTGACCCACAGAGACCCTTGGGGCAGGGATAAGCAGGACCGAAGTCAACATCACAGACTCCAGAAATCAGGTGAGTGGCAAAACAGGCTCTCAGGCTTTCAGACTTGTTTATTATAAATATTTGGTTGCATAGATGTACCACAGTTTCCTTATCCACTCGTCAACTGTTGGACATTTGGGCTGATTCCATGTCTTTGCTATTGTAAACAGTTCTGCTATGAACAGGTCATGCTTGTGCTATCGAGGTGAACCTCTGCTGTATGGGGGGTTATACCCAAAAGTGGAATCGCAGGGTCATATGGCATTTCAATCTTTAATTTCTTTAAGAATCTCCAGACGGCTCGCCAGAGTGGCTGTATGAGCCTGCACTCCCACCAGCAATGTAGGAGAGTTCCCCTCTCTCCACATCCTCTCCAGCATTTGGTGTTGTTTGTATTGTGGATTTTTGCCATCCTGACCAGGGTGAGATGATATCTCAGGGAAGTTTTGATTTGCATTTCCCTGATGGCTAAACAAGTGGAGCATTTTTTAAGATATTTGATAGACATTTCAATTTCATCCCTGGTAAAGTTTCTTTTAAGTTCCAGGGCCCATTTTTTTTAATTGCGCCAGTAATTGCAAGGATTATGAAAAGGAGGGACGGGGTTGGAGGGCCACACCAGACACAAGGAGAGAAGTGACCATGTTACAGTAGAGAAAATAGGCCTTCCATCAAGGACTGCAAGAAAGTAATGTGACACCTAGTTAAGTTCACAATTCGTTCCTGATCATTTACAACTAAGGGGGTATGAACTCACCAGAAGGGGAGGGCATATAATCCGGCAGATTAAAAAGTAACCATTTTGCAAATGGGTGATTGACCCCTCCCATTGCCTAACGCCATATGACCCTGCGATTCCACTTTTGGGTATAAGTATTACATCTACCCTTGAATGTGCTCTTATAATAAGACTCCAGTTTAACAGCTTTCTGTCTCTGGCCAGGGGGTGACATACAGTGCCCATCACGATGGAGTGAAGGGCATTACAGGAGCAACAAAACTGCAAAAAAAAATCAACGAACCACTATCCAGAACTTCAGAGACTCTATATCAACCACCTAGAGCTAGGCCAAACTAATCTCTCCCCATCCTGAAGCTCAGGGACATTTGCGGAAGAGGGGACGGTAAGAGGGTAAGAGCAAAAGGATGGGAGGAGCAATGATTTGCAAGATACTCCACACAAGTTAGGGCCGAAGCAATCATAATTGGACATTACATGCCCGGCGCGATGTCCAACACACTATTGACCTCACAAAGTCTGGCATATGCTAAAGGCACCAAGATCCTTAGAGGCAAGGGATTAACAGCCACGGTAGTGTTCCTGTGCTTAAGGGGAACACAGGAAAGGGTTCAGGGAATGCCACTGGGTCCTTGTACGTCATCGGAGAGGAGGGCCCAGAGGAGAGTCAGGCATGCACAAGAAAGGACTCTGGGAATCGGTGCGGGAGGCACGGGGGGATGGGGCGGGAGGGGTGAGGAGAGGGGGAACAGAGGGTTCGGGGGGAAGAGGAGGGAGGGAGGGAACTGGTGTACCTATTAAGTTTGTATGAGCTGAAATAATAATAAAAATGTATTACATAAAAAATAAAATAAATAAAACACATACATGTATACTTAAAACAAACAAACAAACAAACAAACAAACAAATAAATAAATAAATAAATAAATATTTGGCTGCTTATATACCCCACCCATCATACCATAAGTCCCAGTGTGAGCTTTTTTGCTGTGTTGTCCTGTCTGGGTTAGTCCTTTCAGTCAGGTGGTTTGACTTCAGCACCAGGCACCGCAGCAGGAAGAAGTTGCATTGGAGAAGTTGCATTCGCACATATGGCCCATACAGAAAATACAGGCCTGCCTGGTCCATTCCTCCTACAGATGAGGACATTGAACTCTCAAATTCTGATACATTTATTCCACCTGAGGAAATGGTCTCCCCATCCTTAGCAGAGAATGAATCATTGCTTCTGACCAAGGAACTCATTTCCCAGCTAAAGAAGTACTGCACTAGGTTCATGACCATGGAATTTATTGTTTTTACCATGTTCCCCACCTTCCTTATCTATCAAGTAGTTGGCTTGATAGAATGGTGGAATGGCCTTTTAAAGGCACAATTACAGCATCAATTAGGTGGTAATAGTATGGAGAGATGTTGTAGAATTTTCCAGAAGACAGTATATGCCTTAAACCAGCCTCCAATATATGGTACTGTGTCTCCTATAGCCAGGATTCGTGGATCCAGGAATCAAAGTGTGGAAATAGGAATATTTCCCCTTACTATCACCCCAAATGACCCATTAGGAAAATTTTTGTTTCCTGTTCCGGCCAGCATGTATTCTACTGGCTTTGAATGTTTGGGTCCAGAGGAGGGAATGCTTCTGCCAGGACACACAGCAAATATTCCTTTGAACTGTAAACTAAGGCTTTCTCCTGGTTATTTTGGACTTCTGATGCCCTTGAGCCAGCAGGCTAAGAAAGAAATAACAGTATTAGGAGGGGTGATTGACCCAGACCACAAAGAGGAAATTGGACTGGTTCTCCACAATGGTGGTAAGGAAGAATATGTCTGGAATATAGGAGATCCACTAAAAAATCTCTTAGTATTACCATGTTTTGTGATTAAGATCAATGGGAATTTACAGCAACCCAACACAGGAAAGGCAGTAAATGGTCCAGATCCTCTAGGAGTGAAGGTGTGGTAAACCCTCCAGGTAAAGAGCCAAAACCTGTGGACGTGCTTGCTGAAGGTGGAGAAAATACAGAATGGGTAGTAGAAGAAGGTAGTTATAAATACCTCCTAAGGCCACATAACCAGTTACAGAAATGAGTATTATAATTGCCATGAGTGCTCCTGGTCCAGACTGTCAAGAATAGACTTGTGCATGTGCACATATTTATGTTATGTAATGTAATGTTAATCTGTAGTTATGTGATGAAATATTGTAATCTACATTATGATATTGTGTTATGGGACACTAAAGAATTAGCATTTCTCAAGGGGCATTGTCATTAATCTTCTAAAAATAATGCATGTGTGGTTGTACATGGATAGCTATGTTAGGCAGAATTATGAATCTTACTGTTTTTATTTGGAGACTTTTTAAATGGCCTAAGGAAATGTGATTTGATGTCAAGTTGGCAAGGGGTGGACTTGTGATAGTTAAGTCTGTGTCAGCTTGACCAACCGGTATTAACTAAGATGGGCTGAGACTACCTCTGGAAAGGATCACTTGATAGGATTGAATCTGCCCTAAATCCTATCAGAACCTCCAAAGCTCTCATAGAATCCTCCCAGTTCTGCATCATATAAAAAGGAGCCACCAAGGAGAACAGAGGCTTTATTGAGTCTGTGCTAGGAATCACTTTTACTTCTGGCTGGCAGGTTTCTTCACCCACTAGTCTTCCAACCCACCAAGTTGTTGTTGGCTAGACTAAAGACTCTAGGAATTTGCAAACATTCTGCCATCACCCACTTGACTACCGAACTAAACAGCTACCGGCAGCCATTGTTGAACTACCTCAGCTACAGGCAGCCATCATTGGACTACCTTGGTCATAATGTAATCCAACTCAATACATTCCCTATATTACATACATATATATTCATTGTGTTGATTCTGCATCTCTAGAGAACCTGACAAATACACTGTGCCAGCAGAGTGTTGCTATTGACATCACTACTTCACTGTGACATCACAGCCTCACCATTGATAGAACAGGCTCACTGTGATACTACATCCTAACCAGAGACATCACAGCCTCACCTGTGACATCAGTGTCACCACTGACATTAGTCCGAACACTGACATCACTTCCACAACACACCTTTGGGATCACAGCCTCACCAGTGTCACTATCATGTAATAGGTTCACCACAGACATAATAGCCTCATGAATGACATCATAGATTCACTGTGACATCTTTCTCACCACTGACATTCCAGCATTATTGTGATATCACACCTTCAAAAGTGACATCACAGCCTCATTGTGACATCAGCCTCACCACTAATATCACATCCCCACTGTGCCGTCCAAATCTCTCCAGTGACATCACAACATCACTGTATCATCAAAGCCTCACTGCGACATCATAGACACACTGTGTCCTCACAGCCTCACTGAGACATTACAACCTGACAGTGATATCACAGCCACACTGTGACATCACAAACTCACTGTGACATCAGCCTTGCTACTGACATAATAGGCTCATGATGACATCACACATAGACCTCTCACATAGCCTCATGGTGATATCCCAGTCTTAATTATGACTTCACAGCATCACCTCTGATATCATAGCTTCACTGTGATATCCTCTGCTGCTGATATCATAGTCTCACTGTGACTTCACATCCTCCACAGTGACATCATAGGTTCACAGTGACAGCACAGGCACACGATGATATCAAAGCCTCATGTTGGCATCAGTCTCACCAGTGACATGCCATCCTCATTGTGACATAATATGCTCATCACTCACATAAGCCTCATTTTGATATCACAGCCCAATCACTGAAATCACTTCCTCACTGTGATGTCATAGTCTCGCCCCACTGACATCACAGCCTCATTCATATATCATGGCATAACTGGTGAAACATAGCCTCATTGTGACATCACAACCTCACCTCTGAGGTTATAGCCTCACTGTGACATCATAGCCTCACTATGAAATCACAGGTTCACCTTGGAAATCATGGCCCTACTGTGACATCACAGCCCCAACTCTAAAGTTATAGCTTCACTGTTTCAGCAAAACCTCACTATTACATCACAAGCTCACCTGTGAAATCATAGTCTCAATGCAACATCACACTCTCATCACTGTCATCTTACCTAGCCTCACTATGGCACCATGGCCTCACCACTGACCTCACCATCTTGCTGATACATGACAGCCTCCCTGTGACACCACAGTGTCGCTATTGTCATCACAAACTCACTGTGACATCACAACTTCCCCAGTGACATCACATCCTCATTGTGATATCACAGCTATACAGTGCCATCAAAGCATCATTGTGATATAAAGCTTAACCACTCACATCATAGGCAGACTGTGACATACCCAAAGTCTGACACCATAAACTCACTGTCTCATTAGGACCCCACCAGTTACAATATAGCCTCACAAATTACATAGTCTCCTTGTGAAAGCAGTCACTACTGACAGAATAACCTCACTGTGACATCACAACTTCACTATAACATCACAGTCACACTGCGCCAGCACAGCCTCACTGTGTCCTCAAAGCCTGCCCACTGACACCACCGCCTCTCCTGTTACATCATAGCCTCATTGTGGCATCAGTCTTGAAACTGATATCATAACCTCACTGTGACATCACAGCTTGCAAAGTGATATCGCCTCACAGTTGCATGATAGCCTACTGTGATATACAACCTTCTTAGTGACATCATGGCCACACCAGTGACTGCACAACCGCACCTGTGACATCATTGTCACCGGAGACAGTCAGAACACTGACATCACTGCCACACAGGTGACAACACAACCTTTGACATCACAGCCCCACTAGTGTCACTGTCACATAATGGGTTCCACCACCAGCATCGCACCTGCACCAGTGACATCACAGCCTCATTGTAACATCAGCCTCACAACTAGCATCACAGCCTCACTGTGCCATCTAAACATCTCCAGTGACATCACAACATTACTGTGTCATCAGAGCCTTACTATGACATTATAGACACAGTGTGACCTCACAAATCTTTCTGTGACATTACAACCTGACAGTGACATCACAGCCTCTCTGTGACATCACAAACTCACTGTGACATCAGACTTGCCACTGACATAATAGCTTTATGGTGACATCACATACAAACCACTGATATAGTCTCCCTGTGACATCACAGTTTCCATGTGTTTTCACAGCATCACCTCTGATATTATAGCCTCATTGTGAGATCAGCCTTGCCACAGACATCACATTCTTGCTGTGACCTCACAGCCTCCACCGTGACATCACCACCTCCCTGAGACATCACAGGATCCCAGTGTCATCACAGTCACACAGTTACATCAAAACCTCATGGTGGCATTACAGCCTCACCAGTGATATGTCATCCTTACTGTGACATCATACCCTCATCTCTCACATCAGTTTCATTCTGATATCACAGCCTGACCACTGAAATCACATCCTCACTGTGATGTCATAGTCTTGCTCCCCTGACATCACAGCCTCACTGTGACATCACAGCCTCACCTCTGAGTTTATAGCGTCAATGTGACATGATGACCTCACTATGACATCACAGGCTGACCTCTGAAATCCTTGCCCAATTGTGACATCACAACACCGACTTTGGCATTATAGCTTCACTGTTTCATCAGAACCTCACTATGACATCACAGGCTCACCTCTGAAATCATAGCCTCAATGCAACATCAAACAGTCATCACTGACATCCTTCCTAGCCTCACTATGTCACCTCAGTCTCACCACTGACCTCACAGGCTCACTGAAACATAACAGCCTCCCCGTGACACCACAGTGTTGCCATTGACATCACAACTTCACTGTGATATCACAACTTCCTCAGTGATATCACAAACTCATAGGGACATCACATCCTCACTGTGACATCACAGTTATACTGTGCCATCAAAGCATCACAGTGCCATAATGCCTCACTTCAGACATCACAGCCTCACTGTGACATAACAAGATAACCTCTGAATTCATAGCATTAGTGACACCATGGACATCCTGCCTAGCCTCCCTGTGCCACCAAAGCCTCATCACTGACATTTCACTCTCATGGCCACATGACAGCCTCAACAGTGATACCACAGCCTCACTGTGGCATCACAGACACACCAGTAACACCCCAGCCTCACTGTGACATGTCAGCCTCATCACTGACATCAGCCTTACTTCTGGTATCTCACACGAATCACAGAAATCTCAAACAAACACTGAGGTCATATTATATCACCACAGATATCACAGCCTCACTATGATATCACAACCTCACTGTAACATCACAGCCATACCGTGCCATCAAAGCATCACTGGGACATAAAGCTTCAACTCTGACATCATACCCCTACTGTGACATCACAGCCTCAGTTTGACACAATAAACTCTCTGTGACATTAGAGCCTCACCAGTGACATAGTCTCCCTGTGAAGGCACAGTCATTACTGATATCACCGTCACTGTGACATCACAACCTTACTGTGACATCACAGCCACACTATGCCAGCATGTACTGACTGTGACATCACAGGCACACCACTGATATGACAGGCTCACTGTAATATTATAGCCTCACCAAGGACATCACAGCCTCATGGTGATATGATAACCTCACTGTGGCATCATAGCCTCACTGTGATATCACAGCCATACTGTGACAACACAGCCTCACCAGTCATATCACATCATCAATGCGACATCTTGGCCTCATCTCTCACATCAGTCTCACTTATGAAATCACAGAATAACCAATGACCTCACAGTTGCACTGTGACCTCACAGCCTCATTGTGACATCACAGCCACACTGTGAAATCACAGCCTCAGTGTAACATCACAGTCACACTGTAACATAACAGAGTGATGGCATTCTACCAAGCCTTACTTCTGAAATCACAGCCCAACCACAGTTAGAACAGGCTCAATGTTATTTGACAGCCTCAGCAGTGACATAATAGCCTTTGCCACCATTACCAATGACACCACAGCTTATTATGCTACATCACTGACTCATTGTGACATCATTCTTCCCACAGATATCAGAGCCTCATTGTGACCTCACAGTCTCACTGTGACCTCACCATCTAATTTGTTACATCATAGCCTCATGGTAAAATCAGCCTTGCCACTGACATAATATCTTTCACAGTGACCTCACAGCCTCACCGTGACATTACAACCTCTCTGTAATGTCACAGCCTCCTAGTGACATTACAGATGCATATTGATATCACAGCCTCACTGTGGCATTACAGCCACATTTCTGACATCACAGTCTCACTGTGACATCATAGCCTTACTTCTGATATCACAGCCCCACTGTGACATCACAGCCTCACATCTGACATCCCAGCCTCACATCTGACATCACAGGCTAACCTTTGAAAGCATAACATCAGTGACACCACGGACGTCCTGCTTAGCCTCGCTATGACACCTCAGCCTCATCCCTTATGTCTCAGACTCAGGGTCTTGTGACAGTCTCAATAGTGACATCACAGCCTTGCTGTGTCATCACAGCCTCCCCAGTAACATGCCAGCCTCGCTGTGACATCTCAGCCTCATCACTGACATCAGCCACACTTCTGACATAACAGTCTAACCACTGAAACCTCCCTGTAGAAGCACAGTCAGTACTGATATCACAATCTCATTGTGACTTCACAACCTCACTGTGACATCACAGCCACACTGTGCCAGCACTGCCTCTCTGTGACATCACACAGCCTCACCACTGATAGGACAAGCTCACCGTGATATCACAGAATCATCAGGGACACCACAGGCTCATGGTGACCTCATACACTCACTGTGGCATCACAGCTTCACCAGATATCATACCATCAATGCGACATCTCAGCTTCGTCTTTCACACCAGTCTCACTTCTGAAATCACAGCCTAAACACTGACCTCACAGCTGCACTGTGACATCTCAGCCTCAATGGGACATCACAGCATCAACACGGACATCATAGCCTCACTGTGACCTCAGCCTTATTACTGATATCACAGTCTCAATGTGACCTCACAAACTCCACCTTGACATCACTATCCCCCTGTGACCACAGGCTCACGGTGACACCACAACCACATGGTGACATAAAAGCCTCACGATGGCATAACAGACTCACCAGTGACATGCTAGCTTCAGTGTAACATCATACTTTCATCACTCACATCAGCCTCATTCTGACAACACAGCCTAAACACTGAAATGACATCCTTTTGTGATGTCATAGTCTTGTTCCACTGACATCACAGCCTCACTATGATATCACAGCATGACTGGTGACAACACAGTCTATGATGACATCACAGCCTCACCTCTGAAGTTATAGCCTCACTGTGACCTCACAACCTCACTATGGCATCACAGGCTCACCTCTGAAATCATTGCCCAACTGTGATATCACAGCATGGACTCTGAATTTATAGCCTTACTGTTTCTTCATAGCCTCACTATGACATCACATGCTCACCTCCAAAATCATAGCATCGATGCAGCATTACAGCCTCATCACTGTTATCCTACCTGGCCTCACTATGACACCACAGCCTCAACACTGACCTCACAGGCTCACTGAAACATCACACCCTCCCTTTGACACCACGATGTCATTTTTAACATCACAACCTCACTGTGACATCACAACTTTCCCCTTGACATCACAGTCTCATTGTAACATCACAGTCTCACCACTGGTATCCTACCTAGCCTTACTATGATACCACAGCCTCACCACAGATAGCTCACTGTGATTTGACAGCCTTAGAATTGACAGTCTTTGACATAATAAACAGTGACAAGTCAGCCTCTCACGTTACATCACTGCCTCATTCTGATATCAATCTTCTCACAGATATCACAGCCTCACATTGACCTCACAGCCTCGTTGTGACCTCACAGTCTAACCTGTTACATCATAGACTCATGGAGAAATCAGCTTAGCCACTGACATCACATCTTCCACAGTAAACTCACAGGCTCACTGTGACATCACAACCTAATTGTGATGTCACAGATTCATGGAGATATAACAGCTTCATAGTGATATCACAGCTACACTGTGGCATTATAGCCTCACTTCTGACATCACAGCCTCATTATGACACCACAGGCAAACATTGACCTCACAGTCTCACTGAAACATGACAGCCTCCCTTTGACACCAGAGTGTCGCTATTGACATCACAACCTCACTGTGACATCCAGTTACCTCACAACCTCACAGTGACATTACAGCCTCATTGTGACATCAAAGACATACCATGCTATCAAAGCATCTCTGTGACATAAAGCTCCACTTTGAAATCATACACTCTCTGTGACATCACAAATCACTGGTGAAAACAGTCTCACTGTGACATCAGAGCCTCACCTCTGTGGTTACAGCATCACAGTGACATGATGGCCTCAATCTGACATCACAGGTTAACCTCTAAAATCATTGCCCAACTGTGACATCACAGCATTAACTCTTATGATGTAGCCTTACTGTGTCATCAGAGCCTCACTATGTCATCACAGGCTCACCTCTGAAATCAAAGCCTCAATGCAACATCACACATTCATCACTGACATCGTACCTTGCCTAACTATGACAGAACAGCCTCACTACTGACCTCACAGGATCACTGAAACATGACAGCATCCCTGTGACACCACAGTGTCGCTATTGACATCAAAACCTCACTGTGACATCACACATCACAGTGATATCATAGCCATACAGTGCGATCAAAGCATCACTGTGAAATAAAGATTCACCTCTGACATCATAGCCTCACTGTGACATCACAGACTCAGTTTGACACAATAAACTCACTGTGACATTAGACCCTCACCAATGATAATACAATCTCACCAATGACGTAGTATCCTTGCGTGAGCACAGTCACTACTGGCATCACAAACTCACCTTGACATCACAGCCAGAGTGTGCCATCACAGCATCACTGTGACATCACAGCCTTACCACTGATAGGACAGGCTCACCATAATATTACAGCCCAAACAGTGACATCACAGCATGATGGTGACATCATAAACTCTGTGACATCACAACCTCACTGTGACTTCATAACCACAGTTGCCATCACAGCATCACTGTGACTTCACAGCTTCACCATTGACAATACAGACTCACCATAATATTACAGCCCCAACAGTGACATCACAGCATGATGGTGACATCATAACCTCTGTGTGACATCACAACCTCACTCTGACTTCACAGCCACAGTGTGTCAGCAGAGCCTCATTGTGACATCACAGCCTCACCACTGATTGGACAGGCTCACTATGATATTACAGCCTCAGCAATGACACAACAGCCTCATGGTGACATCATAACCTCACAGTGGCATCACAGCCTTACCAGTTATATCACATTGTCAATGCCACATCTCAGCCTCTTCTCTCACATCAGTCTCACAGCTGCACTGTGACATTACAGCCTCATTGTGACATCTCAATCTCACTGTGACATCACAGCCTCATGGTGACATCACAACCTCACTGTGATTTCACAGCCTCACCACTGTTATCCTACCCAGGCTTGCCATGACACCACAGCCTCACCTCAGATAGTACAGGCTCTCAGTGATGTGACAGCCTCAGCAATGACATCATAGCCTTTGACATCATAAACAGTGATACTACAACCTCACATGTTACATCACTATTCACTGTGACATCAATCTTCGACAGATATCTCAGCCTCATAGCGACCTCACAGACTAACTGTGACCTCACAGTCTAAGCTGTTACATCATACACTCACTTGTTACATCATAGCCTTATGGTGAAATCAGCCTTGCCACTGACATCACATCTTCCACAGTGACCTCACAGCTTCACTATGGCATCACAGGCTCACCTCTGAAATCATTGCCCAACTGTGACATCACAGCATCGACTCTGAATTTACAGCCTTACTATTTCTTCACAGCCTCACTATGACAACACATGCTCACCTCCAAAATCATAGCATTGATGCGGCATTACACCCTCATCACTGATATCTTATCTGGCCTCACTATGACACCACAGCCTCAACACTGACCTCACAGGCTCACTGAAACATCACACCCTCCCTTTGACACCACAATGTCATTCCACTGACATCTCAGACTCACAGTCACATGACAGCCTCAACAGTGATACCACAGCCTCTCTGTGGCATCTCAGTCTCAACAGTAACATATGAGCCTCACTGGGACATCTCAGCCTCATCACTGAAAGCAGCCTCACTTCTGACATCACAACCTAACCATTGAAATCTCAGTCAAACTTTGATGTCATTATATCACCACTAATATCACAGCCTCTCCCTGATATCACAAACTCATGGTAACCTCACCGCCTCACAGTGACATCCCAGCCTAACCTCTGACATCGCAGCCTCAGTGTGACTGCACAGCTTCATCACTGACATCCTAACCTCACTGTGAAATTGAAGCATCACTCCTGATGTCACAATGAGGCAGTGATATAACATGTGAGGCTGTGTTGTCACTGTTTATGATGTCAAAGGCTATGATGACACTGCTGAGACTGTCATGTCACTGTGAGACTGTGCTAATGATGGCGAGGCTGTAGTGTCCTAGCATGTCTAGGTAGGAAACCAGAGGTGAGGTTGTGATGTCACAGTGATGCTGTGATGTCACAGTGCAGCTATGAGGTCAGTGTTTACACTGTGATCACAGAAGTGAGACTGATGTGAGAGAAAAGGCTGAGATGTTGCATTGATGATCTGATATAACTGGTGGTGCTGTGATGCCACAGTGAAATTATGATGTGACCATGAGACTGTGGTGTCACTGTTGAGGCTGTGAAATCATGTTGAGCCTGTAGTATCAGTGGTGAGGCTGGGATGTCACAGTGAGGCTGTGCTGGCACAGTGTGGCTGTGATGTCACAGTGAGGTTTTGATTTCAGAGGTGAGCGTGTGATGTCATAGTTAAGCTATGATGAAACAGGCTATAATTTCAGAACTGATGCTGTGATGTCACAGTTGGGCAATGATTTCAGAGGTGAGTCTGATGTCACAGTGAGGCTATGTTACAGTGAGGCTATAATCTCAGAGGTGAGGGTGTCATGTCACAGTAAGGCTGTTTTGTCACATTGAGGCTTTGATGTCAGAAATGAGGTTATAATGCTAAAGTGAGTCTGTGATAACACTGTGAGACTGTGACATCACAGAGAGGTTGTGATGTCACAGTAAGGCTGTGAGGTAACTGTGGAAGATGTGATGTCAGTGGCAAGGCTGATTTCACTGTGAGGTTATTATGTAACAAGTGAGTCTATGACATAACAGGGTAGACTGTGAGCTCACAGTGAAACTGTGAGGTCACTCTGAGTCTGTGATAATATCTGTGGGAAGTTTGATGCTACAATGAGTCAGTGATATTACATATGAGGCTGTGGTGTCAGTGTTTATGATGTCAAAGGCTATGATGTCACTGCTAAGGCTGTCACGTCACTGTGAGCCTGTGCTATCTTTGGTGTATGGGGTATCATGGTTAGCCCAGGTAGGAAACCAGTGGTGAAGCTGTGATGTCACAGTGTGGTTGTGATGTCACCATGAGGCTGTGATGTCACAGTGAGGTTGATATGTTACAGTGAGGCTGTGATGTCACAGCACAGGGGTGAGACTGATGTGAGAGATGAGCCTGAGATGTCGCATCGACGATGTGATATCACTGGTGAGGCTCTGATGCCACAGTGAAGTTATGATGTAATCATGAGGTTATGGTGTCACTGGTGTGGCTGTACTATCACAGTGAGCCTGTCCTACCAGTGATGAGGCTGTGATGTCACAGTGAGGCTGTGTTGTCACAATATGGCTGTGATGTACCAGGTGAACCTGTGGTGTCAGTGGGCAGGCTCTGAATTCACTGTGAGGCTGTTTTCACAGTGAGGTTCTCATGTCAGGGCTGATTCCATGAGATGTCAATGAGGCTGTGACATCAGGGGTGATGCTTTGATTTCACAGTAAGGTTAGAATGTTAGTGGTGAGGCTGGGCACTCACAATGATGCTGTGATGTCAGAGGAGAAGCTGTGATGTTACTGTGAGGTTGTGATATCAAAGTGAGGCGGGGATATCATTGGTGATAGACTATGACATCACAGTTCAGCTCTGATTTCAATGGTTATGCTATGATGTCAGAAGTTAGGCTGATGTCCATGATGAGGCTGAAAAGTCACAGTGAGCCTGGATGTTAATGGTGAGGTTGTGATGCCACAGCAAAGCTGTGGCGTCATAGTTGAGGCTGTCATGTGCCCGTGGGCCTGAGATATCAGTGATGAGAGTGTGGTGTCATAGCAAGGCTAGGCATGATGTCCGTGGTTTCACTGATGCTATGATTTCAGAGGTTAGCCTGTTGTGTCACAGTGAGGCTCTGATGTCACAGTGAGGCTGTGATTTCACAGTGAGGCTGTGATGTGAGAAATGAGGCTATAATGCCAAATGAGGCTGTGATATCACTGTGAAGCTATGATATCCCTATGAGGTTGTGCGATCACAGAGAGATTGTGATGTCACAGTGAGGTTTTTGAGGTCACTTGGAAGATGTGATGTCAGTGGCAAGGCTGATTTCACCATGAGGCTATGATTTAGCAGGTGAGTCTATGATGTAACAGGTTAGACTGTGAGGTCACAGTGAGTCTGTGTTGACACAGTGTGGCTGTGATGTCACATTGAGATTGTGAAGTCACGATTGTGATTATATCAGCAGTGACTTTGCTTTCGCAGGGGGGCTGTGTCATTGGTGAAGCTGTATTTTCACTGATGAGTCTCTAATGTCACCGTGAGTTTATTGTTTCATACTGAGGCTGTGATGTCACAGTGAGGCTACGATATCAGAGGCAAAGCTTTATATCACAGTGATGCTTTGATGGCTCAGTAAGGATGTGGCAATGTGACTGTGATGTTACTGGGGCAGTTGTGATGTCACAGTGAGGTTGTGATGTCAAGAGCAGGACTGGGGTGTCACAGGGAGGATGTCAAGTTTCAGTGAGGTTGTGAGGTCAGTGGTGATACTGTGGTGTTATAGTTAGGCTAGGTAGGATGTCAGTGATGAGGGTGTGATGATGCATTGAGGCTGATTTCAGAGGTGAACCTGTGATGCCATAGTGAGGCTGTGATGAAATAGTGAGGCCCTAAGATCACAGTCGATGCTGTCATGTCACAATTTGGGCAATGCTTCAGAGGTGAGTCAGTAATGTCATAGTTAGACTGTCATGTCACAATGAGGTTATAACCTCAGAGGTTAGGTTGTGATGCTACAGTGAGGCTGTGTTGTCACCAATGATGCCTTGATATCACAGTAAGCCTGAGATGTCAGTGGAATGAGACTATGAAATCACAGTGCAGATGTGATTTCAGTAGTTAGGCTGTGATATTATCAAGTATGGCTGTGATGTCACTGAGAGGTTGTGATGTCACTGGGTAAGTTGTGATGTCACAGTGACATTGTGATGTTAATAGTGACACTGTGGTGTCACAGGAAGGCTGTCATAATTTAGTGAGCCTGTGAGGTCAGTGGAGAGGATGTGGTGACATAGTGAGGCTAGGTAGGATGTCAGTGATGAGTGTGATGTTGTATTGAGGCTATGATTTCAGAGGTGGACCTGTGATGTAATAGTGAGGATGTGATGTCACAGTGAGGCTATAACCTCAGAGGTCAGGTTGTGATGACACAGTGAGGCTGTTTCACCAGTTATGCCATGATATTACAGTAAGGCTGTGATGTCAGTGGAGTGAGACTATGACATCACAGTGAGGAAGTGATCTCAGTGGTTAGGCTGTGATATCAGAATGAGGCTGATGTGAGTGATGAGGGTACAATGTCACAGTGAGGGTGGCATGTTACTGGATAAGCTGTGATGCCACTGTGAGGCTTTGAGATCACTGTGTACTTGTGGTGTCACCGTAAGCCTGTGATGTCACAGTGAGATGCTGATGTAATGGTGGTGGCTATGAAGTCACAATGAGACTATGGTATCAGTGGCAAGGCTTATATCATAGTGAGAATATGATATCAGAGGTGATGTGAAGTCATAATTGAGGCTATGATATCACTGTGATGCTATTTCAGAGGTGTGTATGTGATGTCACCACAAACCTATTATGTCAGTGGCAAGGCTGATGTCACAGTGAGTTTGTGATGTCACAGAGTGGCTGTGATATCACTGTCAGGTTGTAATGTCTCAGTGAGGATTTGAGGACACTGTGTCTATGATGTCACAGTGAGGCTCTGATGATACAGTGATGTTGTGATGTCACTGGAGAGGTTTGGATGGCACAGTGGGGCTGCGATGTTAATGTAAGCCTGATGTAACAATGAGCTGTGATGTCACTGGTGATGGTGTACAATCACAATAAAGCTGGAATTTCAGTGATACGAAAGAGATCACAGTGAATCTATATTGTCACTGGTGAGGTTATGACATCTTTGGTATACCTATTACATGACAGTGACACTGGTGAGGCTGCGATCCCAAAGGCTGTATTGTCACTGGTGTGGAAGTGTTATCAGTATTCTGACTAATGTCAGTGGCAATGCTGATGTCACAGGTGAGACTGTGGTGTCTCTGGTGAAGCTGTAGAATGACGGTGATCCTGTCCTATCAGTGGAGAGGCCGTGATATCACAGTGAGTTTGTGCTGGCACAGTGAGGCTGTGATGTCACAGTGAGGTTGTTATGTTACAGTGAGATTGTGATGTCATTCAGTATTGACTATACTTTCACAGAGAAACTATGTCATTGGTGAGGCTGTATTGTCACTGGTGAGGCTCTGATGTCACACTGAGTTTATTGTGTGAAACTGAGGCTGTGATGTCACGGTGAGGCTATGATGTCATTGGTGAAGCTTTATGTCACAGTGTTGTTTGATGGCACAGTATGACTGTGATGTCACAATGAGGCTGTGATGTCACTGTGAGGTTGCAATGACACTGGGGGAATTTGTGATGTCACAGTGAGGTTGTGATGTCAATAGCAACACTGTGCTATCATGGCGTATTAGTCAGGTTTTCTAGAGATGCAGAATCAACACAATGAATATACATATATATATTTCTATAATATAGGGAATGTATTGAATTGGCTTATAGTATGGCTGAGGTAGTCCAACGATGGCTGCCTCTAGCCAAGAAAGTCTAACGATGGCTGCTGGTAGCTGTGCACGTTGGTAGTCAAGAGAGTGATAGCTGAATGGTGGAGAATTCCTAGAGTCTTTAGTCTAGCCAAGAACAACTTGGTGGGTTGGAAGGAAATACGTTTCCTAGCACAGCTTCAAGAAGGCATCTGTTCTCCTTGGTGGCTCCTTTTTATATGAAAAAGAACTGGGAGGATCCTATGAGAGCTTTGGAGGTTCTGATAGGATCCAATGCCAGTACAATCCTATCAAGCGGTCTCAATTAATCCTTTCCAGAGGTGGACTCAGACCATTTTAGTTAATACCGGTTGGTCAAGTTAACACACAGGCTTAACTATCACAATTACACCACTTGTCAACTTGACAACAAATCACATTTCTTTAGGCCATTAAAAAAATCTCCAAATAAAAACAGGAAGATTCATAATTCTGCCTAACATAATATAGCTATCCATGTACAATCACACATGCATTATTTTTACAAGATTAATGAAAATGCCCCTTGAGAAATGCTTAGTCTTTAGTGTCCCATAACACAATATCATAATGTAGATTACATTTCATCACATAACTACAGATTAACATTACATTACATAAAAAAATCTTCTTAGAGTATGTACACATGCACAAGTCTTTTCTTTACAGTCTGTATCAGGAGCACTTATGGCAATTATTATCCTCATTTCTATAACTGGTTATGTGGCCTTAGGTGGTATTTATAACTACATTCTTCTACTACCCATTCTGTATTTCCTCCACCTTCAGCAAGCACTTCCACAGGTCTTGGCTCTTTACCTGGAGGGTTTACCATACCTTCACTCCTGGAGGATCTGGACCATTTATTGTCTTTCCTGTGTTGGGTTGCTGTAAAATCCCATTGACCTTAATCACAAAACATGGTAATACCAAGAGATTTCTTAGTAGATCTCCTACATTCCAGACATATTTTTCCTTAACACCATTGTGGAGAAACAGTCCAATTTCCCCTTTGTGGTCTGGATCAATCACCCCTCCTAACACTGCTATTCCTTTCTTAGCCTGTTGGCTCAAGGGCATCAGAAGTCCAAAATAACCAGGAGGAAACTTTAGCTTCCAGGTCAAGGAATAGTTGCTGTGTCTCCTGGTAGAAGCATTCACTGCTCTGGACACAAAACTTCAAAGCCAGTAGAATACGTGTTCACGGGAACAGGCAGCAAAAATTTTCCTAATGGGTCACTAGGGATGATAGTAAGGGGAGCTATTCATGTTTCCACCCCTTGATTCCTAGACCCGTGAATCTTGGCTATAGGAGACACAGTACCATATATTTGATGCTGGTTTAAGGCATATACTGCCTTCTGGAGAATTCTACCCCATCCCTCCACACTATTATCACCTAATTGATGCTGTAATTGTTCCTTTAAAAGGCCATTCCACTGTTCTATCAAGCCAACTGCTTAAGGATGGTGGGGAACATGGTAAGACCAATGAATTCCATGGTCATGAGCTCACTGCCGTACTTCTTTAGCTGTGAAATGAGTTCCCTGATCAGTAGCAATGATTCTTTTTCTTCTATGTGTGGGGAGACCATTTCCTCTGGTGGAATAAATGCATCCAAATTTGAGGGTTCAATCTGTAGGAGGAATGGACCATGCAGGCCTGTATTTTTCTGTATGCACCATATGCACAAATGCAACTTCCCCACGTTAGAACCTGCTGCTGTACCTGGTGCTGATATCAAACCACCTGACTGAGAAGACCAACCCAGACAAGACAACACAGCAAAAAAAACTCATTCTGGGACTTATGGGATGTTGGGTGAGATATATAATCAGCCTGCTATTTACAATAAATGTGCCTACAAGCCTGAGAGCCTGCTTTGCCACTCACCTGATTTCTGGAGTCTGTGATGTTGACTTTGCGCTGCTTACCCCTGCCCCCAAGGGTCTCTGTGGGTCTCTGAGACTGCTACATCTAGCGCCCCAACATGGGGCTTTCATAGTGGCCTTTTCCCCCTTGTGGAACCAAGTGTTGAGTACTGTGGCCCCATTGGCTGTTTTTTGGTAAATTGGTGCTTTTGTGTTTAATGTTCTTTACTTTTGTGAGAGGTGAGCATGAAGGTCCCTTTCCCTTTCTCTATGTTTCTCTGTACATGGATAGGGAGGCCCACATTTTGGTTCTGGTTCACCTGGCATCTCCACATAAGGGTTGACTCCCCAGGAGATGGAACCCAGGAGTTGTCTCACGACCGACCCTCCTCCTCTGCAGACACTGTATGGACATATACCTGTGGCCTAAGAACTATGGAATCCCCCACCAAGCACAAGACATGTTGGTCTGATGCATTCCTTGTGTTGCCTGTCCCTCTTTAGTCTCATCTCTGTTCTTTAGAGAAATGGGCAACCTACCCTCACATTATATGGAGCCCCAAATATGTGCCATAAAATCTCTCTTAGTGACTAGAGGCCTCAAGGTTAAGACTGCTGGCATAAAGGAATGTTGAAATGGATGAAGGTGCTTTTCCTTGCTACAGGAGAAAAACAGAGAAATATAAAGTTTCTTAAATACTAATTTGGTTTTGGCGCTAAATTTTAAAGTTTAATTTGCTTTTAATGTCTCATAATTAAGCTAAGCTGCTGGACTTAACTAATATGAAATCTTATTTTAAATGTTTAAATGTTTTCCTAAAAGTTAATCTGTCTTTGATAAATCTTTCAAGAGTAATTTTAAGACAGTTGCCAGTAAATTGTATGTTGTTCATGTGTTTGTATGTTTATACGCTCTGTGTTTATATGTTGTGTGTCTTGCATTTCAATAAAAAATCTGTGGCCACTTCAACTTTTTTTCATTTTTTGAACACTAATTTTTAAATACATGTATGCATATTTAAAAATAAGAACAAATAATTTTAATGACATCTAAGCCTTAACTACTTATATTTTATATCAATCACAATTGTTTTTGTGATAGATTATGTTTTCTTTCATGAAAGATTATTTTGCTTGATTTTGATATTTAATAGGACTACAAATTAAAATGCCATTGTGTTCTTAAAGGTTTTTCTATGTGCTCCCAAAATAACAAAGTCACTATGATATTGCTTGATCGAAATTGCTCATTCCTCTGATTTCTTTTATAGAATTTTATCCCATCAAATCTAGTGACTAGGAAAATATAATTGTCTTCTAAAAGTTTCATTGAAATTTCTTCCTTCTCCTGGTATGTATGAACTCCCTTTCTTGGGGAAAAATCTGCTTTCTAATTCCATGTTCCCATGTGTACTCCTACTAAGGTAGAACAGGAATTTAAAGCCTCCACCTTAGCCAGACCCCAACAGGATCAATGTAATCTGGAACCAGAGTAGTCTGTTTTCAGGAGATTCTAAGTGCATTTGGATCAACTCAGGTTCATGTTTCCCTTTTCCTTGCAAATTTTGGTCTAAATTACTTAAGGAGTTTCTCTGAGGGTCCAGATAAATTTATTTTTCAAACAAACAAAAGGAACAGAGTAGTGGCTCCATTAGCAAATCAGTGCTAGCTCTTCACTTAAATCTGAGGAGTGGTCCTACTGTAAAGATGAGATAATGCTTAGAGACCTATAGAACTTTCCATGTGAGGAAATAACGTCCCCTACATGTGTCATCTTAAAGACTTGTGTCACTTTCCTTTTCAGAACCCAAAAAGGAGGACTAATTTAGATTGTTCTGTACAAAGAATCAACAGTTCACATTTTTTGGACAGGTTTTAAAAATGTGATCTTGGAGATTTACAATAGCCAGAGGAGAAAGGTCTCCAATATGTAAATTACTTATTTACAGCTCTTGGCGTTTACACCAGACAAAAGTAGTGGCTATTTCAGGCAAGATAACAGGTAGATCTTTTAGACTTGAAGTAATAAAACCATCTATGTAAGACCTCTAGACTATTCCAGCATTTCATAGATGAGGACATCAGACTGCTCTTACTTCCTTCCCTCCCAACCCATCAGGAAGCAGCCAGTGCAGTCATAGCCCTTTATCCCAGAGCAGTCTGAGTCCTCAAATAGGTTTATGGGGGAATAAGGCAGGATTAGAGTAGCCATGCTGGGATGGGTCTCTCAAGGTCTTTGAAGGTCTTAGGAATCCCAGAAGATCATCCCCCACTGCTGGAATCACCCTGAGGGAACACTCTTGCTGAGGAACTGACTCCCAGAGGTAAGATATCCAACTTCCCTATGAAGGGATTATGGAAATGAGCTGTCCATATCAAGCAAACAGCTTGATCTGTAGCCCCATCTGGGCCCAAGATCAACTGGGTTGAATGGACCTTTTGCTTAGGAAAAAACCATTTCACCCTGGGCCCACCTAAATAGAGATCTTTGCTTAATTAACTCTTTAACTAAGTATAATCCCATCATGACCTTACAGCCACAAGTAGATCTATTAGCAGAGGAGACCACAACTGCTTGGAGGCTCACTCCTGCCTCATGTGACCACTGATATACCTCTATTTTCTTAACATTTTATCAGGTCTCATTTCCAAGGCTCGTGAACAACCTTCTCAGTACATCAAGGGGCTTTGGTCTCAGGCCTTCCTTAATTACTCATTGACTTTGGCCCAACAGATAGAATATATTAACGTGACACATGTGGCTCCCCTGCTTATAGATACTGGGTTTGTAACCAAAATATGGAACAACGTTAAAAGGCTGTTTGATCCCTCTTGGATTGTAACTTATCCTATCATAGGAAGAATTGTTCTTATTTTAGTTTTATTGCTTGTTTCCTTTGGCACAACTCACAGCAGCACTCCATCAACAAGACCATGCTGCGGGTGCTTATGGCCCTTGAACATCCAAGCCATGGCCCTCCTAGAGACGCGGTTTGAGCTTGGATTGCAAAGATTCATGAGGCCTTGGTAATCAATGGCGGGCAAGATCCTGTGAAACAGGGCAACCTAAAGCAGACATGGTCTGTAATGCTGGACGCCCTCTGAGGCGGGGTCAACAATGTCAGAGCAAAGAACTCTTGCTCCCTATGGCTGTCAAAATAAATAAAAAGGATGAATATGTAGGAGGAATGGACCAGGCTGGCCTGTATTATCTGTATGGGCTATATGCGCAAATGCAACTTTCCCAAGTTAGAATCTGCTGCTGTGTCTGTTGCTGACGTCAAACTGCCTGACTGAGAGGACCAACATGGACAGGACAACACAGCAACAAAGCTCACTCTGGGGCTTATGGGATGTTGGGCGGGGTATATAAGCAGCCTGCTATTGCTATTTACAATAAATGAGTCTGCAAGCCTGAGAGCCTGCTTTGCTCCTGATTTCCGGAGTCTGTGATGTTAACCTTGTGCCTGCTTACCCCCATCCCCAAGGGTCTCCATGGGTTCTCAAGACTACTACACTCATCCACATCATCAGTTTGGTCTTCCCGCACATCAGCATCCCACTTTCCAGGATCTCACTCTTTGCTAATCAGCACTTTTACTTTGGTGGTTAAACCAACCAACACCCTTCGAGGCTGGGATTTTAATTTATGTTGTAACTCAGCCAATCTAATAATCAAGGTTTGGGTTTGATTTTCTGCAAATTGAGCCCTATTGCTACTAGAGAGAAGATTGTCTTCTAGGACATACTTAGAAACTTCTAAGTTGTTTATGCACATTTGGAGCTGGGAAATTTCACCAGTAAAGTCTTTCCTATCCAGAGTTGCTTTTGGTCACACTTAAAGGTCTCCAGATTCTTTACACACTTTCTGAGTTGGATATTTTCATGTCTGAGGTTTTTCTTCTCATTTTGTATTTTATCAAAAAATGTCAGTAGCAACCAACCAGCATCATTACTTTCCTTATTTTTACTCATATTGTCAAAAGTTTTATATATTGAATAACTAAGATCCTCACTCCTCATAAGAGGTGAATCTGGACTGTCCAACACATCTACCTTCACCAATTTTCAGAACAGTTCACTCCAAACATTAACTTTCTCCTTACTGCCAGGGCAGTCTTTAGCAGCTGGTGGTTTGATTGTGCTAGGGAGCCAACTCCAGATGGCACCAAATCTAACAAAATTCATTTTTACAATTCTGTTTCTCTAGAACCACTCCTGGTACCACAATCTGTATTAGTAAGGTACTCTAAAGATGCAGAGTCAACACAATGTGTGTGTACATATATATATATATATATATATATATATATATATATATATATATATATATATATATATATAATATTGGGAATGATTGAGTTGGCTTACAGTATGGCCAAGGTAGTTCAACGATGGCTGCTGGTAGCTGCTCAGTTCGATAATCAAGTTGGTGATGGCTGAATACTGGAGAATTTCTAGAGTCTTTAATCTAGCTGAAAACAACTTGGTGGGTTGGAAGGCTAGAGGGTCGAAGAAACTGGGTGGCCAGAAGGAAGAGCGATGCCTAGCACAGCTGTAAAAGGCATCTATCCTCTTTGGTGGTTCCTATTTATATGATGTAGTACTCGTAGGATCCTATGAGAACTTTGGAGGTCCTGATAGGATCTATGGTGGGTACAATCCTATCAAGTGGTCTTAGTTGATCCTTTCCAGAGGTGGTCTCAGCCCATTGTAGTTAATACCGGTTGGTCAAGTTGACACTCAGACTTAACTATCATGCATAGGGAGGCTGTCATGTTTCAGTGAGCCTGTGGGATCAGTGGTGAGGCTCTGTTGCAATAGTGAGGCTAGGTAGGATATCAGTGATGAGGATGTGATGTCGCAATGAGGCTATGATTTCTGAGGTGAGCCTGTGATGTCATAGTGAGGCTGTGATGTAACAGTGAAGCTATAACACCAGAGTCAATGCTGTGATGTCACATTTGGGCAATGATTTCAGAGGTAAGTCTGTGATGTCATAGTGAGGCTGTCATGTCACAGTGAGGCTATAACTTCAGATGTGAGGGTTTGATGTCACAGTGAGGCTGTGCTGTCAGTTTAGCGAGACTTTGACATCACAGTGAGGATGTGATTTCAGTGGTTAGGCTGAGATATCAGAATGAGGCTGATGTAAGTGATGAGGGTATGATGTCACAGTGAAGCTGACATGTCATTGGTGAGGCTGTGATGCCATCATGAGGCTTTGATATCACCATATGGCTGTGGTGTCACCGTGAGCCTGTGATGTCACAGGGAGTTGGTGATGCCACAGTGGAAGCTGTGATGTCAGTGGCGAGGTTATGATGTCACAATAAGTTTGGATTGTAAGAGGTGAGAAAGATGTCATAGTGAGTCTATGATATAACTAGTGAGGCCATGATGTCACTGGTGAACCTATTATGAGTCAGTGACACTGGTGAAGCTGTGATGCCAAAGGCTGTGTTGTCACTGGTGAGATAGTGATTTCAGTGTTCTAATAATATCAGTGACAATTCTGATGTCACAGGTGAGGCTGTGCTGTCACTGTGTGAGGCCATGATGTTACAGTGAGGCTATGATATCAGGGGTAAGACTGATGCCACAATGGGGCTATGATGTAACAGGTGAGCCTGTGATGTCAATGTGTAGGCTGAGAGGTCATTGTAAGGCTGTGATTGCATCGTGAGGCTTTGATGTCACTATGTGGCTTTGGTGTCACTGTGAGCATGTGATGTCACAGGGAGTTGGTGATGTCACAATGGAGGTTGTGAGCTCACAGTGATACTGGGATGTCAGTAGCAAGTCTGATGTCACAGTAAGGCTATGATGTCAATGGTTATGCTGTGATATTACATTGAGGCTGTGATGTCACAGTGAGGCATGTTGTCACAGTGACACTATGTAAGAGGTTTGTATGTGATGTCACCAGAGGCTATTATGTCAGTGACAAGGCTCATCACAGTGAATTTGTGATGTCACAGTGAGGCTGTGCTAGCACAGTGTGGCTGTGATATCAAAATGAGGTTGTGATGTCAGTAGTGACTGTACTTTCACAGGGAGATAATGTCATAGCCTCTTTCTGACATCACAATCTCACTGTGAATCACAGACCCACTATGGCATAACAGGATAGCCTCTAAAATCATAGCATCAATAAAACTACAGACATCCTGCCTAGCCTCACTATGACACCACAGCCTCATCACTGACATCTCAGGCTTACAGTCACGAAAACCTCAACATGACACCATAGCCACGTTATGCCATCACAACCTCACCAGTAACATCCCAGCCTCACTGTGACATCTCAGCCTCATCACTGACATCAACTTCACTTCTGACATCACAGTCTAACCTCTGAAATCTCAGCCGAACTGTGATGTCAGTCTATCATCACTGATATCACAGACTCACTGTGACGTCACAGCCTCAACAGGGACACCATAGGCCTCATGGAGACCTCATAACTTCACTGTGGCTTCACAGCCTCACCAGTTATATCACATCATGAGTGTGACATCTCAGCCTCACCTCTCATGTCAGTCTCACTTCTAAAATCACAGCCTAACCACTGATCTCAAAGCTGCACTATAACATTACATGAGGCTGTGTCATCGCAGCCTCATGGCAACATTACAGCCACGGTGTGACATCACAGCCTCACCACTGGTATCTTAACTAGACTTACCATGACACCATAGTCTCACTACCAATAACATAGAGTCACAGTGAAGTGACAGCCTCAGCAGTGACATCATAGCCTTTGTCATCATAAACAGTGACACAACACAGCTTCACATGTTACATCACTGCCTCATTGTGACATCAATCTTACCACAGATATCACAGACTCACAGTGACTCCACACCTAACAATGACATGACAGCTTCACAGTGAAATCACAGCTTCACTGTGAGATTATAGCTTCACCTCTGACATCACAGCCTCATTGTGACTTAACAGGCTAACCTCTGAAATCATAGCATCTATGACACCACAGAAATCCTATCTAGCCTCATTATGACATCACAGCCTCATCACTGACATCTCAGGCTCACGGTAACATGACAGTCTTAACAATGACACTACAGCCTCAGCAGTAAACATCCCAGCTTCACTGTGACATCTCAGCCTCATCACTGACATCAGCCTCACTTTTGACATCACAGCCTAACCACTGAAATCACAGCCGAATTGTGATGTCACAACCTCATGATAACATCACAGCCTTACTGTGACATCACAGCCACTCCTCTGACATCACGGCCTCAGTGTGACTGCACAGCATCACCACTGATGTCCTAACCTCAGTGTGAAATCCAAACATCATCCCTGATGTCACAGTCTCACTTTCATTTCACAGAATCAGCCCTGACATTAGATCCTCACTGCGATATCACAGCCTCACAGTGACCTCATATCCTGCCAACTTACTCCACATTGTTACCTGTTACATTATAGCCTCGTTGTCACATCAGTGTTGCCACTGATATCACAGCCTCACTGTGACATCACAGCTTCAGAGTGATATCACTTCATGGAGACAAAACAGCCCACAGTGACATACAACCTTCAGAGTGACATCACAGCCTCACCAGTGACAGTACAAACTCATCAGTGACATGTGTCGACAATGACATTAGTCAGAGCACTGACATCACTGCCACACCAGTGACAACACAGCCTTTGATGTCACAGCCTCACTAGTGTCACTGTCACTTAGTAAGTTCACCACTGTCATCATAACTTCACTAGTGACATCATAGAGTCACTATGAAATCTTTCTCACCGCTGACATTCCAGCCTTTTTGTGTCATCACACCTTCACTAGCGACATCACAGCATCATTTTGACATCAGCTTCACCACTTCTTTCTGAATCCCCACCAAGTCAGCCAGAGGGAAGCGGGGAAATAGCAGGGGCCTTCGTGGGCTCGAGTCAAAATTGCCAGCTGGCAATGGGGTCACCATCCAGAACCCCAGAGTCAGGAGAGAAGCAGCAGACAGAGGACGAGTTGGCTGCAGACTCAGCTTTATTCAGGAAGTTTTGGGGCTTATATAGGGTCTGTG
This sequence comes from Typhlomys cinereus, assembly GCA_023101885.1. Classification (NCBI taxonomy): domain Eukaryota; kingdom Metazoa; phylum Chordata; class Mammalia; order Rodentia; family Platacanthomyidae; genus Typhlomys; species Typhlomys cinereus. Next base: position 256,055 of record JALPQD010000146.1, read on the forward strand.
GTCCAATCAGGTGTGGTCACCTCTCCACTCAGGGGGAGAAGGAGAGCAGCCACCAATCATTTAGCTGTTTACTAGGTATCCAGGTTAGATGACTGCTTCCCATTGGTTGTTCATCCCTCCATCCCATTGTTTGCTCATCTCTCCTTCCCATTGGTTGTTCCTCTCTGCGCCTACATGGTTCCTCTATTGGGACATGTCCATGGCATGTCTGAACTTATTTGGGCTTGTCTGTAGTTGGATCTCCTGGATTCAGGAGCCTGAGCTAGGACCTCTCTGAATCGATAGTAACACATCTTCATCCTTTTATTTATTTATAAATTTTCTAGTGGCGGCCATGATACCTAGGGCAACCCTGAGTCTTTTCAGCTGTGTGGAATATAAGTGACTGTGCCTGGGGCTGGAGAGGTGGCTCAGGGCTTAAGCCTCCGTCTTGCAGGTGGAAGGTCCCGAGTTCGGATCCCAGATCCCACGTATAGACGCCAGGCGGAAGCGGGGGCGGCCTGCGCTTCTGGCCCTGGTAGGGCGGAGCCTGTGAATCCCGGGGCAGAAGGAGTGGAGGCGTCCATGGTGGTTCGCGAATTCGTCCGTGGTTCTACATATACACAGACACACACACACACACAGACACACACGCGCACACACACACACGCACATGCGCACAATTGAATAAAAAATAATAATAAAAAAATTAAAAAAAAAGTGACTGTGCCTGTCTTATGTTGGACACCACCCTCATAGGAAGCCTTACTCGTCATTGATTATCAGTCATGAGACCATGGCAGAGAAGGAATCATGGTCCCAAAGGGGAACTCGGGTATGCAGCAGAGAAAAGGAGGTTGTAGTCAGGGCAGGAGCAGACAGAGGCAGCACAGGCACAGAAATGATCCAGAAGAGCTGTTGAGAGACAAATGAAAACCTAAAAACTGTAAATTAGTAAGGCATAGCTCTAATGGAGGACAGCCAGGCCTCCCATGAGCCTTTGGTGATCTTAGGAATGTCCAAAGCCTGAATGGATGCCCTGAGGACCTGGAAAGCAAGCTTTATTATTTTGGGAATATATGAATAAAACCTGTAAGAAAACTTGTATGAAAGAAAACTTACAATCTATTAGAAAAACAACTGTGATCAATATAAAACATAAATAATTAAGGCCTTAGATGTTATCAAAATTATTTTTCTTTTTATTAGTATGCCTACATATATTTAAAAATGTCATGCTAAAATTTTAATATTAGTTAAATAATTTAATTATTATTTATTAATTTAATTATAATTTATTAATTAGTTAAATAATAATAATTAGTTAATTATTAATAATTTAATACAGCAGAAATGAAAAAAATGAAGTGTCCACAGATTTTTTTATGTTGAAACACAAGACACACAACATGTAAACACAGAACATACAAACATACAAGCTTTACTGGCAACTGTACAATTTACAAGCAACTGTCTTAAAATTATCCTTGAAAGCTTTATCAAAAGCAAATTACCATTTAGGAAAAACCTATTTGAAACAAGAACTCATATTACTGTGCTGGCAGCTTAGCTTAATTATGAAAAACATCTAGCAAGGAAAAGCACCCTTGGGCTGGAGAAGTGGCTCAGGAGTTAGGCCTCTGCCTTGCGGTTGAAGGTCCTGAGTTTGGATCCTAGACCCCACATATAGACACCGGGCAGAAGCGGGGGCAGCCCACGTTTCTGGTCTTGGTAGGGCGGAGCCTGTGAATCCCAGGGCAGAGTAAACAAGGAGGAGATAGAGGCGGTACATAGTAGTTCTCAAATTCACCTGTGGTTCTACACACACACACACACACACACACACACACACACACATGCACACAAATACACACATGCACAATTGAATGAATAAATAAATAAAAATAATTTAATAAGAGAAAAGCATTGTCATCCATAGTCTGGTTCCCACATATTCTCTGGGAAGATCCAAGGTGCTAAAAACACAGCCTCATTCCAAAATTCCTTGTGCCATCAGTCTTAACCTTGAGGCCTCCAGTCTCGCAGAGATTTTAAGACACATATTGGGAGACCATTCTATACCATTGATACTTAAAGGATCAGTAAGGTGAAACAAAAAAGTTTACTTATCTTTGGGCTGGATGAGAAGAATCTTCCCCATGTGATATAATGATTGTAGTGGAGTCCAGATGTATGGCTTGTGTTCCCTTTGTTCCTTAGAATTTTGCTTGAGTTTCCTTTGTGCTCTATTGAATTCTGAGTAGCAGTGTGTCTTCTTGGGGAGCTGGTGGGGGCGGGGCAGGGCGCGCGGTGCTGCAGGGGCTAGGGTCTTCCGGGCCGGGGCGCAGGCCAAGCTGCAGTCGGCCTGGGTGCTCGCCGCCGGGACGCGTGGGGCTCCGGGGTGGTTGGGCTGGGCTGATAGATGATATCATTCTGATTGGACCACGTAAACAGGAAATACCAAGCATTTTTGAATTGTTGGTAAGGTATATGTGCAACAGAAGATGGGAAATGAATCCAACCAAAATCCAAGGACCTTCTACTTCAATAAAATTTTCAGGAGTTCAGTGGTGTGGGGTATGTAGAGATATCCCCTCTAAGGTAAAGGATAAATTGTTGCATCTGGCCCCTCCCACCACTAAGAAAGAAGCACAATGATTAGTGGGCATTTTTGGATTTTGGAGGCAGCATATTCCTCACTTGGGCATGTTACTTAGGCCCACATACCAAGTAACTGACAGCTTTGAGTGGGACCCAGAACAAGAGAAGGCTCTTCAGAAAGAAGCTGCTATACAGGCTGCCTTGCCACTTGGACAATATAATCCAGCAGACCCAATGATAATGGAAGTGTCTGTTGCAGATAAAGATGCTGTTTGGAGTCTCTGGCAGGCTCCCATAGGTGAATCACAGTAGAGACCCTTAGGATTTTGGAGCAAGGCCCTGCCATCATCTGCAGACAATTACTCTGCTTTTGAGAAACAACTCTTGGCCTATTATTGGGCCTCAGTGGAAACTGAACATCTGACAATGGGTCACCAAGTTACCATGTGACCTGAGTTACCTATCATGAGTTGGGTGTTATCTGACCCAGCAAGCTATAAAGTTGGTCGGGCACAGCAGGAATCTATTATCAAATGGAAATGGTGCATTTGAGACAAGGCCCGAGTGGGTCCTGAAAGCACAAGTAAGCTGTATGAAGAAGTTGCCCAAATGCCTATGGTTCCTCAGCCTGTTGCAATGCCTGTTCCTAAGCATGCTTCTATGGCCTCTTGGGGTGTGCGCTGTGATTGGCTGACTGAAGAAGAGAAGACTAGAGCCTGGTTCACAGATGGTTCTACTCTATATTCAGGTGCCACCTAGAAATGGACAGCTGCAGTGCTACAACCTTTTCTGCAACAACCCTGAAGGACACTGGAGAAGGGAAATCTTCACAATGGTCAGAACTTTGAGTAGTGCACATGGTTTACACTTTGCCTGGAAGGAAAAATGGCCAGATGTGTGACTGTATACTGATTGATGGACTGTAGCCAATGGTTTGGCAGAATGATCAGGGACTTGGAAGAAACATAACTGGAAAATTGGTGAGAAAGACATCTGGGGAAGAAGCATGTGTATAGATCTCTCCCAATGGGCAAAAGACGCAAAGATATTTGTGTCTCATGTAAATGCTCATCAAAAGATGACATCAGCAGAAGAAACATTCAAGAAATAGGTGGATAAGATGAACCATTTTGTGGACAGTCAGCCTCTTTCCCCAGCCATTCCTGTCATTGCCCAATAGGCCCATGAACAAAGTGGACATGTAGGCAGAGATGGAGTTTATGCATGGGCTCAACAACATGGACTTCCACTAACCAAGGCTGACCTGACTACAGCTGCTGCTGAGCGCCAAATATACCAGCATCAGAGGCCCAACATTGAGTCCCCAATATGGAGCGATTCCTCAGGGTCACCAACCAACAATGTGGTGGCAGGTTGTCTACATTGGACACTTCCAAGATGGAAAGGGCAGCGCTTTGTTCTTACCAGCATAGGTACTTATTCTGGATATGGATTTGTCTTTCCTTCATGTAATGCTTCTGCCAAGACTACCATCCTTGGATGTACAGAATGCCTTATCCACCATCATGGAATTCCACACAGCATTGCTTCTGACCAGGGAACTCATTTTACAGCTAAAGAAGTATGGCAGTGGGCTCATGACCATGGAATTAATGTTCCCCACCATCCTGAAGCAGCTGGCTTGATAGAACAGTGGAATGACCTTTTAAAGGCACAATTATAGTATCAATTAGGTGGTAATAGTCTGGAGGGATGGGGCAGAATTCTCCAGAAGGCATGTGCTTTAAACCAGCGTCCAATATATGGTACGGTGTCTCCTACAGCCAGGATTCACGGGTCCAGGAATCAAGGGGTGGAAACAGGAATAGCTCCCCTTACTATCACCCCTAGTGACCCATTAGGAAAATTTTTGCTTCCTGTTCCTTCGAGCATGTATTCTACTGGCTTTGAAGTATTAGGTCCACAGCAGGGAATGCTTATGCCAGGAGATACAGCAACTATTCCGTTGAACTGGAAGCTAAGGTTTCCTCCTGGTTATTTTGGACTTCTGATGCCCTTGATCCAAAAGGCTAAGAAAGGAATAACAGTGTTAGGATGGGTGATTGACCCAGAACACCAAAGAGAAATTGAACTGGTTCTCCACAATGGTGTTAAGGAAGAATATGTCTGGAATGTAGGAGATCCACTAGGGAGTCTCTTGGTATTATCATGTCCTGTGATTAAGGTCAATGGTTATT